>NDGM011247319.1:1214-11334 GCA_002564305.1 Octomys mimax
AAAAAAAAAAAAAAAAAAAAGTTAAAGCTACCCATAGAGGCACAGAAAAATCAGGTACTGTTATCATGTACTGTTAGGTGATTTTTGTCATCCTGAGATCATACAGCAGCTGCTCTTCAACCCAAGCCATTAGAAGTTTCCCCACATTTGATATACAACCTTCTTGAATTTTTGTGAGTTTTGGTATCAATAAAGCAGATCCTTTAACAGCTCTGTCACTTGGTTCTTGTTTTCACAACTGTAACTATTGTGGAAAATAACTTCTTGTTAAGTAATAGCTATAATTGATTTTCTAACTTCACAGCTCTTAATCACTTTTAATTTTGTTTTCAGGTAAATCCCTTGATGGTAACATTAGCAGATTTTCTACATTCATGGGCCCAAGCTGAAGAAAAACCACCAGGCTAAATCAAGAGCAAAAGAAAATAATGCAATCAAGAGATGCTGTGAGGCTGCTGCTAATGTAAAAGAATACTGTTTTACAATAACTTTCAAAAAATAGGAGTAAACTCAAAAGTAATGATTAAAAGTATAGTGAATATATACAGTAGTCATTTGTTAGCATAAAGTATTATGCATTATACATAATTGATGTGCTATACTATTGTACAACTGGCGGTAGATTTATTTGCAACATCACCATAAACATGTGACGGCTATAATGTCATCAGCCAATAGGAAGTTTTCAGTTCTGTTATAATCTAATGTGACCCCTATCATACATATGATTACATCATTAACTGCAACATCATTATGCAATGTATAGTTGTACTTAGGAATTATTTATAAATAATGTATATGACAATTAAAAAAGGAATCAAGATTTTGAAAAAGTTAAAGAGATCCAAGAAGTTGTGGAGATACAACATGTTCAAGGATTAGAAAACTCAAATTTGTAAAGATACCATCCTACCTCATGGACAAAAGGTTAAACAACAGGCTAAAACTGTTTCTTCACAAAGATATAACCTCATGTTTACTTTTTGCTAATGCTGTCTGCATGGAAGTAAAGAGGAAATGTCATCTGTGTTACAAGGCAGTATCATGTATTATAAAAATGACTCATGCTTGGTGAACTGCATGCAGACTTGAAGCCCTGTTGAAAAACAAAGGCTCCGTTTCATTATGCATAGTGTGATTATTACAAACAAGCACAATTCTCAGAGGATCTGATATTTGTATGCATAGGATGGTATAAAATTTTGTATCTTATAAACCCGAGTGACTGATACTTCAACTTGGGACCTTACAACTGGCAATATTAATTCATGGTCTTGCATATTAGAGACTATAATGCTAGCATATTATGCCTTTTGTCCTTGAAGTTAAGCAAATCTGGTACCAACTGAATATTTTCTCTTCACAAAAGGGTTTGTTTGTATCCAGAATGTTCAAAGAACCAGTAAAGAAAATGAGGTCAACCATTAGGATAATAGGCAACATTCAACCAATAGAGTAACACACATTTTCAACTTTTTAATTGAATATACAAAGAAATCCAAAATGTCCAGTAAACATCAAAATATTACGCAACATGCTATTACCTATTCCAGAGCAACTGGAGTTTGCTTTCTGGTATAACAGCACAACACAGCAAAAATGACTAAAATTTTCTCTGCATTTGATGTTTGGTTTAATAAAAGATAGTTTTTACATTTTGTTTACATTTTTATAGTTTTTATAGTTTGCTGATTTTTTTTGGTGTTATCTTTTGCTTCTTTTGTTTTAGAAAGATCTTTTGAAAAATTTAATAAATACTATGTTTTTTTGAAAAACAAATTTCAGTTTATTTTAATGCCATTAACGTACCTAGAATAATTTTGATGTACGTTATAAATTAAGGTTCTTAGTTATTATTTTTAAACATTATTTGCTGAATATTTTATTGCTCTGTGATACTTCCTTTATCATATATTAAATTATGTATGTATGTATACATATATGTATGTGTATCTGAATGAAACCACGTTTATTTCTGAACTAAATATTCTGCTTTAATGACCAACTTACTGTTTTGATCAATACACTGACATTTTATAATTTGCTTTAATGGCTTATAAGGTTAAGCAAATCTCACTAATCATTTTTTTATATTTAAAAATTCCCTAAATACTTATTTTTTAAAAATAATGAATCATTTTGATATTACAAGAAAATCATTTTTACTTTTTGATTATGGTTAAAGCATCTAAGAAAAATGGTTATCTTCACAATATTTATCATTCCCATAAAAGTAAAATAATATAGATGAAATACTAAAAAGGGGCTCAGAAAGTGTGCTATCTTATGAATCAATATACTCAATATAATCAAATGCATCTTAATTTGTTACCTGAGCTACCAATTTATAAATTAGAAAATTAAATGGTAGACATTCAGTTTCAAAACTACTTTATTATGGGATTACTAGTCTCCTCGTGCATGTCTGAAATATAACCTGTATTTACAAATTCACTTCAAAGACTAAAGGGGTCTGGGATGTGCCTCAAAGGTAGAACTCTTGCCTTGTATGTTCAAGGCCTTAGATTCAACACACACACATACATACGTAATTGCAATTTGTATATAAAGCAAGGTACCATTATAAAAAAAGAGATCTTTTATATCTTTTTAATAGTAGTAACTAATGTAACATTAAAATATCCTACATACGACCATAAAACACATTAATGAAAGTGAAATGTTGACCTAGAAATGTTAGCACAGGAAAAATATATTTTTAGATATTTCTAAAATAAATGTTAATTTATATGAATAGCTCAATAGGATAAGTTACATATAAAGATAATCTCTGAGACAATAATATTTAGACCATTTTATATGACTTCTTTACAAATTTTGGCTTTTTTTTTTTCTTTCCCTGATAGCTCATTGCACCCGGGGGCGGGACGAGTGTGGCATGTGGTGCCGGGGAATTGAACCGCGATCCTATGCTTGCCTACGCTTGCCTAAGCAGGCGCTTAGCTATCTCGCCAGCCCCAAATTTTAGCTTTTACTATACAAAGCTAATAAATTCAATTAAGCATGCATTGTAGACTAAGTTAGCAATATAATACAGACATGATGTTATGATATTGATGTGGCTTTCCTTTTCAATTTAAATTTTGTTTCTGGACTTTTAAAGGGATAATTATCAAAATATAATTTGCAACCAAATTCACCCTATTACAGTGTACAGTTTGAGAAATTGTAGAAACGCATAATTTATGAAACTAATATAATACTTTAATCCTCAGTTTTCTAATTTGAGCTAGTAAGTAATATCTTACCTGCACCCTTTTACTGACCCTATGTCAGTCCTTTTGCTCACTAAATATATAATTATAATAGACAATCAACATGGTTTGTCCAATAATTTCCCAACATTGATCATTTGGAGAGATAATAAATTTTAAAAAGTCTAAAATGATAAAGTAAATTCTGTATAATATTTAATTTTATCTTTATGAGTTACATTTATATGATTTTGAAGAAAAGTTAGATGAAAGAACTAATGAAGTAGTTTCACAAAATTCCAGTTTTCTCCCTTAAGAATCTTTTTATATATATTGATGGTTTCTTGGTCAAAATTCACATAAACAAAATAGAGTAAAATGTCTGAAAATTTCCACAAGACAATTGCAGCCTTCAAATAATAGGTTCTTTAAGTAACTGTAAATGTACTAAATATGGGATTTTCAAAAACTTTTGCTCTTGAAACATTAAGTATAAGCTTTTTCTACTATCATTTGGTTCCATAATTTCCAAAATAATTATTTATCTAATAGCTGTATGTTTAATAAAAAAGTTTAAAATGTGTCATCTTTTCTATCTACATGGCCAACCTACCTGATTTGAAAGCCCTGACACTCTAGGAATTGTCATATTGCCCAAATTAGCTTATTACTATCTTTATTGTTATAAAAGAGGATAAAAATATGTCACAAAAAATCTTTTCCACCTCTCTTTTTAGTCTTTTAATTATCATGAGCAATTCTGATTTATTTGCCATTGAATTCATTACCTAGAGAAGTCATACATAATGCTCAAGCTACAAATTAAGTAAGTACTGGGTGGTTATGCTTTACTACACAACAAGTAAAAGCTTGTAATGAAAAATAGAAGCATAAAAGCATGGCAAGCTTCACTTACACTGCAGTGTTTTTAAAGAAAAACACTTTCCCTGCCTTGGGTAAAATGTAAAGTAGCTCATAGCTACATAACTTTGTACTGATGCTTACTGTGACATACTACTTAATTGAAAGAGTCTTAATTAAATATGCCCCACCAAAACCTCACCAAATTGCATTTGCCACCAAATGACTAACAAGTACACAACAGTTGGAAACTGTCAAAATATTTTACAGCTCAATTGTAATTACCAACCAAGTCAAAGCATGCCCTGAGTGGGCGTTAACCACATTTTGAGGGATGCAAAATATTAAACAGCAGTCATTTTTTTTGTGTGGTCTCTAATTTATACATGTACAACTCTGGAGTAACTCCAAAAATTTTTACTGTCTTCAGTAAAAATATCAGCAAAATAATCAATGTACAAAATAATAATTTATCACTTTCATAGAGTCACCAGCAGGAGGTTCCTTTAAAAAAATATATGGTAAATCTCTTATCATTATACTTGAATATATTGATTATTTGGTTACTTGAATGTATTGAGTGATCTTAAGATAAATGTTTTCTGTTGTCCTTATCACAATGAATGTAGCCAAAAATAAATGGGGAGGTGTGATTAGGGTAAAGTGTCAATATGGAAGTACAGCTGGTGGGTTTCCAGAGGAGAGAATGCAGACATCGTTTGCCATTTGAAGTAGGACAGCATCCAGCCACTCTTCCCTCCTCACTAGAAAGTATACAGCTTGAGGCTTTGTGATTAGCCACATTTGTTATCTCTTACCAATCGGAATGTGTTAATTACTACCAACACTAAGCACAGGTGGAAGGCTATTCCAACAGGTACCATATACATCCATTAGTCTTACCATCAGTTAAGAACATGATTAAGAGGTAGAATATGCTATGGAATATATAAACTTAGATTTTCTGGGTAGCAATCAGTGGAGATTATTCAAAAAGCAGATGAATAACATGCTTAAAAGTATTAGAGAATTTCTATTTATTTATTTATTTATTTATTTATTTTCTGTTACCGGGAATCAAACTCGGGACTTTGCACTTGCCAGGTAGGTGCTTGTGCTCCTGAACTACATCCCTTGCCCTTAAAATATAATCACAGAACTGAGTGGTGGCACACACAGAATTTCTCCACTCAGGAGGCTGAGGCAGGAGGATCATTGTGAGTTCAAGGCCAGCCTGAACTACATAGTAAGACCTAGGCTCAAAAACACTACAATAAAGTTTTTACATAAAATAAAATAAGATTTCTTAACCTGAATGAAGTTTAAAATCCAATTAGATAATTGCTTTAACAGTTTTGGAACATATAGCTACTATTCTGTCATTTTTTCCTTGAGATTTTCAGTGCAAGTTTTCAGACACATAAAAAGATAAAAGAAAGTATACTCAGGAGGAGCACAGTAAGAGGATCTAAAGTTCTAGATCAATCTGGACAAATTAGCATGAGTTGTTGTTGTTCTTCTTCTTCTCCTTCTCCTTCTTCTTCTTCTTCAACTTTAGAAAAAAAATGTTTTAAGATCTTGTCTGAAAATTAAAAAATACAAATGACTGCGATGTAACTGCAATGTGGAATTGGAAACCACATCAATGAACTTTCCAAACTCTGGTAAGTTAAAATTCCTTCAACTGTTCTGCAGTTCAAAAGTCTTTTTCTTTATTCATAATTCTGGCAATACACAAAAGTTACTTGAAAAATAATGATTCTTTGAATTATACAGATATTCCAAATGTTGACACACTTTATTATTAAATGTTTTAAAATATATTTCCTTAATATAATTACAATCTCTTCAGAAAACTCAAAATACTGGGAAAAATCTCAAGCCTAGTTTCAAAATTCTAATTTTTGCTCATAATCTTCAAATTTTATCATGGCAACAAATACCATCAGTTGTTTCCATTGAAATGATTGACTCCTTTTTTTCTTCTTAAGAAGTACCTATTAAAGACGAAGTCTGAATAACCAGTTTGTCACTCATTCCTGCAAGTAAAAATGGTGTTCCCTGAAAAAGGCGCCTGGATGAGGTTCCTACTCTATCACACAAGAGCTTTAACGTGAGGCAACAGCAATACTTCCATGTGCAGCAGAATGAATATTTCCCATTTTGTCACACAGAATATACATGCTAGTACCCACTATGACTTGAACAAGCTATGCCATTGTTAACTCAGTGAAAAAAGTTTCAGTAGTATAATGAAAATAGACTTCAAATTTCTTTTTTTTCTTTTTTTTTTTTTTTGGTGGAACCGGGGATTGAACTCAGACCCTTGCGCTTGCCAGGTAAGCACTTATTCCACTGAGCCATCTCCTCTGCCCCATAGACTTCAATTTGAGAAACGATTAAAGTGCTGGTGGAGCTCCACATATCACTTTGAGAACATCTGGCAAAGAGGAGCAACTCTAGCACAGATGTTTATTTAATTTTTATGTATTTAGTACAGGGTCTCACTACATAGAACAGACTCATAGTGATTCTCCTGTTTTCAGCCTCCCAAGTGCTGGGATTGCAGGCATGCTCCACCACGCCCAGTCTCAATCACCATCTCAGAGCACCCCCGCCTCTGCGCTCTGCCTAAGCAGGCACTTTAATCTACTGAGCTATCTGGACGGCCCTCCACATGTTTATTTATGTAATCACCATGATATTTATTTTACTAAGGGTGCTAGCTCTGGGCTTAAGCATTAGATTCTTCTTTGTGATGAAACAGTCTTTGTTCTCTAGGGATCTAAGACTGAAATTAATAGAAATTAAGAGTGAGCATTCTTCAAAAAAATATATCTATATAAAATAACTTATATTATCAATTAAATAATATATGCAGACAATATAACTGTTCAGACAAGGAGAAAAATACAGGATTTAATGGGGTGGGCTCTCTGAAGATTAAGTATGTCTAAAATAAAAATGTAAGATTGGGAAACAACCCGCTCGGGCCCCCCTCCTGTCCCTCTCTTGGACAGGAGCTTTCTTTTCCTCAATAAATAATCTGCCCAAAAATAAAATAAAACAAAATAAAAGATAATTTACAGAGTAGAATTTTTGTCCTCTTAACTTATATAGCCTGCCTGGTGGTTTTCAATAATTTGCAGCTTCATTTCAACAATTACTAAAAGATCTAGGTATCATGTAAAATCCTAATACATTTCTCCAGAAAATATATTCATATCTATTTATATATGATAAACTAAAAAGTTTATTTTTTAAAATATTGGTATGTACAGTTTATAGTGGAGTTATATCCTGACAAATTCACTGTATGCTGAAACACCATAAGTCAAAAATGCATTTAATTCCCATAATCCACTCAACATCATAGCTTAGTAATATAACATAACTGAAGAAGTTAAGTTTTTACCTTCATGAACCTGGAGCTATCAGGGAGAAGTGCCTCTCAGTACCTACTATTAATAGACCAGGAAAAGATCAAAATTCAAACTATGAATTATGGTTTCACACATACTACTTTTGTACCATCATAACATAAAAAAATCATTAAGTGATTCTAAATCGGTGCTCTGTTTTTAAAATCTTACAAATTTTAAGAAAACGTTATCTTTTCCCAATATATATGAGGTACAACTGAATAATATGGTGTGCTTAAATTTAAAAAATAACAGTATAAGACACAGTGCCATTAATTCCCCTCAAAATACTATTTCTTGCTTCAAATATACCTACCATTCTTGACATTTTCTGAAGCAATTTTGAAAGTTTTTTTTGAGAGTTGTGCATGGTTGCCAAGATGTTTTAATTTCATTAAAAAGTTTACCTTTTTTGGTTACTTTTCTTTTTTGGGAGGAGTCAAAGTTGCTAGAAGAAGACTCACACTGTTATTAATGTTTTTAATAGTGTTATTAATAATTTTTTATGAGCATGCTTTCCCACTGGATGGCGCTAGGTTACTACATTCACTGTAATTTTTAATGGCACAGAAGAGGACATCCAGGACTGGTTCAGAGGGTAAAGAACAATACGATAAATGTGTTTAAAGCAAGCAGGAGTGTTTTCAGGAGGATTGATGGCAATGTGCCTTTTACTGTAATACATTTTTAAAATTTAAAATATTTACTCTATTTTTGATCAACCTGTACATATTAAGATACCCAATAAATAAAGATGAATAATTCAAAGGTAAGAATCCTGAATTTGTCTGCTTTTAAAATTCTCATTCATCTTCTATTATCCTTTCTAAAGATTTTTAAAGTTGCTACAGAGAAAAGATTAAAAACAGCAAGTATAAAAACCCTATGACCAAAAAAGTAATTTGATAATCTGATACCTTCAGAGTCTGTGTTTAGTAATTTTTTTTTTTTTTTTTTTTGACACAGTCTTGCTATGTAGTATAGGCTGGCCTTGAACTCACTTTTTTTTTTTTTTTTTTTTTGCCAAACTGGAGATTGAACTCAGGCCATTGCACTCGCGAGGCAAGCTCTTATTCTACTGAGCCATCCCTCTGGCCCCTGAACTCACTTTTGTAGTCCAGGCTAGCCTCAAACTCACAGTGATCCTTCTGCCTCATCCTCCCAAGTGCTGGGATTACAGGCTGCACCACCACACCCACTTTAGTACAAATTCTTAAAAGCAAGAAGAAATCATTTTAATAGCAATTGCACTTAGTACTCAACGGAAGTTTTCTGTGTACATACATTAATGTTTAATTCTCAAAACAGCCCTATTAAGTTATATACTTTATCTCTATTTTACAGGTAAAGAAAGTTAAATAACGCTCTAGTCATTAAAAAGCATAGTCTGTGATCTGGCAGTGTGATTCCAGGCACAATGTCATTTTGTGATCTCAGGGAATCCATTGTCTTAGCACAACCCAGGACCCCAAAAAATAATTCTCCCTGCAAATCACTGAGAACTAAACTTTTACCTAGAAAATAATGCTTCATTAATATTTATTCATTCAATACAAGTACCATGAGCACCTATTAAATGCAAAGCAATATGCATTATTGAGACTCTGTCTTAACTCATTTGAAGTCTATATTTCTACTTAATATCTTATAGGAGAACCCTGAAGCTGTAGAGCTTGTTCCCTAAAAGCTGGCATGGTTTTTAAAGATGAAAGAAATGAAATGGAGCCAAAGAAGTCTAATGATCTGTCCCATAGGATATTTAAGGTAAAACTGGACAAAATTCATCAGCTATTCCAATTTTACTAAAGCTGTCAGAAGCAAGAATGTAGTAACTTTGTTTTCCCATTCAGCAAACATTTACCAAATACCCAGTACAAGTGAATAAGTACTGGAATACAATGGTAGGCAGAGCAAGTCCCTTTTTTCATGGAATTTACACTTGCCACAAAGGAAGAACTTAGTAAATAGTTAAATATTTTATGTAAAAATATAACAGGATGACTTAAATCATAAAAGACATTAAAATAGCTTCTTTCCTCACCAGATTTCCATATACACTTTATCCAACATCTTTCTAAAACTACTTTTGAGAAAAGTTTTTTTTTTTTTGAGGCTCCTGATTGCCTCCAGCTCTGGTCTTGATTGCCTTGAGTATGAGGGAATCGAACCACCAATCCCAGAGGTTGACTGCTTTGTTTAAGCAGGCACTTAAACAAGTGAGCTAGTGGGCAGAGAAAAGGTTTTTTTAAAAAATCAAATTCAAAGGAACTAAAATTTAGGTATATTATTTAGCTTGACTATAGCATGGTACAAATTACATAAATTAAGGTACAAAATTACAGTATAAAATAACATTATTTTGGTTCAAGTTATAGTTAAGTAAGGCTGGGTTAGTACTCCATATTAATTAGAAAAAGCTAACAATTTGAAATAAAGTCCAGCCTCCACCTTCAACTAAGACAAAGAGAACAAATATGAGAGTAAAAGTCAATGAAATAGAAAACTTTTCTAAGTCCATGAAACTAACAGCTAGATTTTGAGATCAATAAAACCAACAAACACTAGCCTTCTAAGGTCAATTAAGACTCAGGACATATGAGAACTTGTACTGTAACGTCATGT
>NDGM011247326.1:0-28196 GCA_002564305.1 Octomys mimax
TCTCTCTCTCTCTCTCTCTCTCTCTCTCTCTCTCTCTCTCTCTCCATATAAATATACATATACATGTGGAGATAGATAGTATTTTTCCAAATTAGGGCTCATTAAATAGCCAGACTGTCCTGAAACTTGAGCCTCCTGCCTCAGCCCCTGAGCTGCTGTCATTCTAAATATGTACTGTCATGTCTATGAATGAAATTATTAAAGTAAAATTTACAAACATAAATTTAAAAGATAGAAAAAGGTTAGGAGAAGGGTTTATTCTGAGGAGTGCTCAGTTGTTGATTAAATTAGGAAAGGTGAGTATACAAAAGGGATATGGAATGAAAATAAATATGTATGATATGACTTTTTAAAAGTATACTGTTTTAAATTCAAATTGTTGACATACTAAAAATAAGTAGCTAGTTCTATATAACAATTTAATATTCACATGATTATTATTTTTCTAATTAATGTTATTTGTAAAATTCTAATGTTTCTTCTTTTTAGCTAATATGTGATACTAGTACACACTTGTAAAATTTCCTATGTACATATCAATACATAAACAGATAAAGAAAAATATGAATCTTTCTGCTTTCTGTCTGTCTATCATATAATATTTCCATAAATTCTGCCATTGCCAAAATATTGAAATCCTGTTATTTATAGCAAAAGTGAAACCCAAACACGTTGTATGATGAGAAGTGTGCCAAACTGGATAATAAGTCTATGTGTCCTTTCCTACATGTGAAAGTTAAGAAGTAGATCTGCAATGTTTTCCAGTGATTAGTAAAATATAGGTGACATTCCAGTAAGACAACATAATATGAATAGCTTTAATTTATATGGCTTACTGAAGATATATTTTATTTCATTATGTTTTGATCATCATTACTATTTTGTTGTGAAGACCAAAGCCACCACATTTCTTACGTTGGATCAGACTTCCACCACTGAAGAAAATTCCCCACACTTAGAAAAATTCATTAAAGCTTCATTATTGATTATTCCTATGTGAAGGAGAATTTGATTAAATTTTATAATACATGAAATTATTTTTAAAAAGCAATGAAATGATGTTTGACTTTATGTAACAATTTTAGGAGTGCTTTTACAATAACTGAAATTTTAATTACTTAATGAAGTTATAAAAACATGCCCTAAGATAGCTCTCACCAGCAGTACTTCAGTTTGCCTGCAGTAAACCTGGAGATATTTAAAACCTCTGTAACTGCTTGATTGAGAAAGACTTATCTCAGAACACAGTGACTGGTAACTACCCAGTATCCAAAATGGTTACTAAAGATCAGATTCACCTCCATGACATCTAAATTGATACCCTTACTATTTAACACAAGCTCTCAGGAGACTGATGTTGTCACTTGACTAGTAAAGTTACTTTACTTGTATCCATACTGATATAGAACTTTATATTATTTAGGGATAGAAAGCAAACTTCAAAGCACACCAGTTCTAACTACAGTGGACCTATGGATCACTGGTATATTGGATCTTTAAAGTGGACGCTTAAAGCAACCATTTTTACCCTCCCCTACTCTATCATGGTCAGGGAACCTTTGCCAACACTTGGGAAAGTTATCCTAATTGACTACTAAAGTGTTTGTGCTTTTTTTCAGCACAAACATTGGACCATAAATTGGAAAACAGGCTTAGATTTTAATTTGCTCTACCTATAAAACTTAGGTGTATCGGAAGTTTTCACATGTAATTATGATAATCATCCTCAACTTCCTGGAGTGAAGAGACAACCTAGTCCCATGAAATATAGGTCAGCTTTTTCATTACTGGTACAGAATGCTAAAACACTGTACCTAAAAAAGAGTTAAATCCCTGGTACCACACACACACACAAAAGTTTAATCAGCTCACATTTTCAATCAGTGATCAGGTTATTCCTTTGTAGTGAGTAATGTTGACATTCTTTCTGGGGAGTTACTAAGGATTCATTAAAAAAAATGGGCAACCCATTCTTTTTTTTCTTTTTTCTTCCTTTAGCCCTCAGCCATCTCTAGTTCCCCTTGCATTTTGAATGATTTCTTGCTATTTCATAGTATCTATTATACACTTTGATTCTTATTTATATTTTAAGTTTTGCAACCCACAGAATGATGTAATATGTACACATGGGTCCATCTTATTTCACTTTAGAGTATGCTCTCAAGTTATAGTCAACCAGTAGGATGCCAAGCATAGTTGCTCAGGAAGTGGGGAAGCAGGCCACACAGCAAGCAGTCATGAATACAGAACAGGGGATCTTCCAGTAGTGGGTTGGATTAATGGCTCTTCCTGGCTTTCTCAAGGTGATCAATATAATACCAATTTGCAATGTGCAACCTGCCCCTATTATTTTTTAGTGGCATACCATTTTTGTACTATTAATCTTTCTACAATTATATTTCTTTTTCCTATAAAAAATGGCCATTTTTCTTGATTTTCTCTATCATAAAGAAACCTAAGAGGATTCATTTTATGCCAAAGTCATTTAATTTTTACCTCAACCTCGGTTTAGTAAGTATTGGACAACATTGAGACAAAGTCCTAACATCTTGAATTTTCAGAATGGAAAACTCTCAGATGTTAAAAGAAAGTGATATTTGCTCAAATCAATTATGTATGTAACAATAGTAACCTTAATGTTAGCTTTATACCTAATGAGTATGTTAACCTTAAAGAAGGAAACAGGATTGTTAACTCACATGAGGATTCCTGTATATTGCACTAGAAATCTACTCTTCATAATAGTTTTTCCATCTGATTATTTTACTGATATCAGTAAAGAATCATACATTTTCTAACCATTATTGAAGATGTTTCAATTATTTTTATTAAACTTGTTAATATTTTCATAATGTATTTTACAGCATTGTTATTAGTCACATATATATACATTTGCAAGCCTGTGTCTTATGAAGGGTTGATCATTTTATTATTATTAAAAGTACCTCATCTGGGTTATAATTTTTTTAAGGGCTTTTTTTTTTTTCTTTTGTGCAGCGTCTCACTATGCAGCTTGGACTTATAGTGATCCTCCTGATTTCTGCCTCCCTACCACTGGGATTACAGGCATGCGCCACCACGCCCGGACTCCATCGCTGGCGCAGCGTGCCCAAGGGAGCGGCCTGTGTGGCATGCGGTGCCAGAAATTGAACTCTGACCCCAGTGCTTACTCAGGCTGAGCTATACCGCCAGCCCTCGTAATTTGTTTCGCTATATCTGACTTCAGTGATCTAACTCTATTGTGCTTACCATCTAATGATATGTATGTGTAATTTGTTCACTTTACTTCAATATTACCGCTTCATTTTTGCTGTAGATTGTAAATTTTAGTGTCTATGCAGAGAGTACCATTTTAATCATTCAGAGAACCTTTTTTTCTACTCAGTGAATTTAATTCATTAATGAACAATATAACATGATAAAATTGGATTTCGATTTAACATTTAGGTTTTTTTTTTCTTTAGCCTGATGGAATATATTACACTACTATTATATTCTCAATTATTCATTCCATCAGTTTGAAGGGGTATTTGCTTGAATAATTTTTTGATATACATAAGTATCATGACTACATTAAAAATTCAATTTGATAACTTAAACATGCACTTAAAAATTCAAGCACGTACTTCTATACAATGGTTATTTTTATTTTTATCTTTGGCTCATTGTTTTTCGAGATGTTCATCTTTCTGTATGGTCCAAGCTTCACTAGAACTCATAGTCTTCCTGCCTTACCTTCCCAAGTGTTGGCATTGCAGGCATGAACCTCATAAAGGGTTTATAAAGCATCCTTCTTACCAAAGCAGGGAAATGTTTTGCATTTAAGAATTATAAAATTATATGGCAAGATTGATTACTGCTTGATTACTGACTTGATTTAATATCAAAAATTCATTAACATTTTAGTGACAAAGTAATTATCCAAATTTCAAATGTGTAAGACAAAGCCGTGTCATCATAGGTATTTTTTTCAAAAACCACAATAGTCAACAATTTTGACATGCAATTTCTACAGTTCTTTTTTTCTTTTTTATTTTTAGGGACGGGTCTACAGGGTGTTCAGGGTCTCACTACTAGATCGCACTAGTAGTGATCTGCCTATTTACAGCCTCCCAGGAGCTGGGATTACAAGTGTGCACCACCATGCCCAGTCTCATTTGCCATCTCAGTGTGCACCAGGGGTGGGGCCAGCATGAAAGGCCTGGGGATCGAACCCCTGGCCCCTGGACCTGCTTACAGGTGCTTTAATCTGCTGAGCTATTTGGCCAGCACTAATTTCTACAGTTCTATATTGTACTTCAGACAGAATAATTTTCCCCATTTTGTTTTGCATGTTTTATTTAAATTCTAATTCTATGATAATTTTTTCCTTTACTCTTGTGTATTATCCCATTCTTTTTTCTTTTCTTTTTTTCTTTCTTTCTTTCTTTTTTTTTCTTTTTTGTGGTACTGGGGATTGAACTCAGGACCATGAACTTGCCAAGCAAGTGCTTATTCTACTGAGCTACATCCCCAGTTCTCCATTCTTATTTTTAGTTGTTTTTCTTTAAATATGAAGAATCCTCTATTTTAAATCAACTATTTAAAGAAATAAGGCATTTTGATAATAGGGTTGTCTGCAAGCTGAAGACAGGAAAAATGACAATGTTTCAGTCTGAGTCTTTATTGAGAATTTTTGTGGGAAAGTTGCACTAGTAAAGTGTAACTTTTAAAGCATTCTTGGATAGGACAACATAACTATCATCTGATTCGGATTTTAGGGTATATGCTGGTACAGCAAACACACATCAGCTAGTTCTGATTCAGAACTTGGCTCATTCTTAGAAGATTTTCAAATATTATTTCTACCCTAAATTTCCTGTAACGTCTTCAATTCAAACCTGTGCTTCTTCTGTAATTTTTACTTTATAATAAATACATCATAGGCAGACTGATAGATTGGCAAGTTTTGTTTCTGTCTTTCATGATGCTCACTAAAATTCCCTGATCACTACTTTAATCAACCTATAGATTTGAAAAAGGATGATCCTGAATAAATGAGGTTTCTTATTACCATTCTCATTGCTGAGACTGTGTACCCAACACCCAAAATTAAAGAGAGAAATATATACTTAGCTCAAAGTTTGTAATATTTCAGCCCATAATTGGCTGGCTCCAGGGCAGGATGGCACATGGTAGAGGGGCAACAGTTTACGGTGACAGAAGAAAGCAAAAGCAACAAGAGAGAGCAAGAGAAGCCTCTTCTTGGCCCTTCCTGTATGAAGGTGACCTGCTCTACAGCCATGCCAATCCTATCAGTCACTTAGTCTTAATCTCAGTCTTACACTAAAAATCAATCAAACTTTCCAGATTCAGCTGCATCTGAAAATTGTCTATGACTGCCTGAGGCTTCAGGGCAACATGTAGACACAAGTTGTAATAAGAGTTTTCCTTAATCTGATTATTGACATTTTCCTAAACTTAATACCTAGAAGATGAAGCTACGTGCCCCTGGTAGTCTTGATATTTACATAACTTTCCAATCAGGGTCTGACACTTTTTGATTATAAAGAATATTTTTAACATGTTTCAGATTTATGCTGTGCAATATAAAATTATACCTCAGTCTTAATTCATAGAACCATGACTGCGTGATTACAGAGAGACATTAATGCTATCCAACAATTTTTAATATCATAGTTGTTTAAATTTCTCAGTAAAATGTGTAGAGTTTGCCACATGGGGCAGAAGTACAGAGAATTTATAGCATAGAATTCTGATTTTTTTTTTTTTCAGAAAGGCAAGATAGAGCACAATAAGTAGCTCAAGACTGGCAAATTTAAGTAACTCTATGGGTACTGGGGATATCAGTTTGCTTTTCCCAGCTGAGTTATCTGGCCTTGAAACTAGAGCAGGAGTAATAATATTCTTTGTTGCTTGTGAAAGTCTGATAGCAAGTTTCATCTTTGCTATCCCTGAAGAAATTCCTTACTTTAGAAGAGGGCAATCTGTTAAGGATTGTGTCTATTTATCCTTGCAAATCCTCATGCAGTTGTGGGGCAGCTTCTAGAATTTGTGATTAATTCTTGGTTGATGCTGAGATGATGGTGTGAATGCTGCACCTTCCCTGGGGCAGATAATCTGCATACAAATGTAAGGAGGAGAGAGGCTTGCTAGCTGCCTCAGAGGCTGCTCTTCTCTATTTTTCCTTGCAGTTTTCCATCATCATGAAAGGTGACCCTCTGCCCTGTGCCACTTTGCCTTGGAGCGAGCTGAGTACAGACTGAAGACTCCACTAACTGCGAGCTAGTTAAACCTTTCCTTCCTTAATTCTGGATGTTGATATTGTGTCCCAGCAAGGAGAGAAAAGTAACTAAGACACAGTCTTTTCTGCAGTCAAAATGGATTCTTAAAATGTCAAAACATCATAACACCTAGAAAATAAAATATACATATACAAAAGAGCATGATAGATTTTCTAGGTCATTTTGTGATAAATATCCTCAATAGTTAATTTTAGGGCTTTAAATGCAAATTTATCTTTCTGCAGATGACAACAATGGCTCATTTAAAATCTTTGTGAGTCTCTAGGCTATAAGGAAAACTTTCGGCTTAAGTTCATGGGACTGTTGTTTTCAGTTTTTATCCTGGCAATATTATCTGTTATCAGCTTAGTATCCCTGCATCATATAACTCTTTCTTAAAATATAAGTAGACCATTTTTGGCTATATTATGCATTTTTGTAAGATATTTTTTCTTATTCATACATCCTATAGTTGTTAATCATACATCGAATTATTCTGAACTAAATACCAGAAAAAAAATTCTTTATATTCTACCAAAATTCAAATGAATGTTTTCTGCATTTTGATAATTTTCAGGAAATTTTATTGAAAATATGTACAAAATGTATGCACTTTTTAAAAAAGAGGTAGTTCTTTAACAGAGTACATGCTTCTGTGTTGTGGATATAATGGTTTGTCCTAAATAGCTATTTAAGAGTGAACAAGAATCTGTCTTATCCTTTCAATATCTGAAATTGCTTTCTTTGTCTAAAATTTGAAGATGTAATCAATTCTTTTTTTTTTTTTTTTTTTTTGTATTTAGTACAAGGTTTACACAGATCAGACTCACAGTGATTCTCTTGTTTTCAGCCTCCCAAGCACAGGGATTATAGGTGTGCGCCACCACACCCAGTCTCAATTGCAGGCTCAGTGAGCCCCAGGGGTGGGGGGCAGGGCTAGCATAGCATGCAGTGATCAAACTTCACCTGAGCAGGCACTTTAGTCTGCTGAGCTATCTGTCTGGCCCTTCTGTTGTTCTAAATAGTAGTTCATCTGTATTGTTTATCACACATATATAGCTCTTGTATACACTCATAATCTTTCTTGTTTCTAATTAATTTTACTGAATTTTTTTATTAAATTCTACTGGATAATTAAAAGATTTGGGAGACAATGTCATTATTACAACTCTGAAGATAATATATTGTCTCAAGAATTTTGAAGAATTGGTGACCTTCAAATTGATTCACTGACTCCTTGATTTCATCAAAGCACCGTATTCCTTTTCATCCTACTGTTATTGCTGCTTGCTACAATTCCAAATGTTAGTAAACTGGCAAGGGTGTTTCCAACCAATGCAAACAGAATAAATATTATTGCAACAATGAGAATCTAAGATTATGTCATACGATTTTTCTTAACATTTTTGGACATGATTGCCACCTCTGCATTTTGCAGCAAATTGCAAAAGAAATAAAGCTCCTACATATTAGATCCATTACTGTAACATGTAGTGATTTTAATTTCTCTGAAGTACAGTGTATCTTAAGGAGACAGCCTAAGCATTACTTATCTTTATAATTTAATCTAGTATTCTTGTAAAAGAGGAATTCTAGATATAGGCAAATGTATCTAGCATATTTTATTTCAATAAGTTTTTGATATTCTTTTTATCAGTGTTTTCTGATGAAAAATAAATTCAGGATAACTACCAGTATTATGTGTTATTTTAAAAGAAAAATTATTAATGACCATTTCCTAGTGTGATCTAGCACTTGGTGCAGCCTTCCTTCTAGATATATACCCAAAGTAATCAATTTATACAGTATACCTGTATTATAGTAGGAACTATGTATAATATGTATAAATATTATTGATCAACAAGGAATAAAATTTTAGAGTTTTCAGCATATGCACAGAACTATAGGAGGATAGATTAATTGAAAAAAGACATATAAAGAAGAATACAATACGTTTTCTCTATATGTGGAAATTAAAAGAAAAATAAGCTGATTTCTATGAAATACCAATCACTACAGTTCACTAACAGGAAGAGAGAGTGCAGGGAAAGAGTGAGGCTGGAATGCATTGTATGCGATTACTGAAAGTTCCATCTAAATCACACTAATATGTGAAAATAATTCATGTTAATCAAAACTCTTAAAAATATGCAAAGCTGAATTTATAGTTAAAAATTGAAGTGTAGGGCCAGGCAGACAGCTCAGTGACATAAACACCTACCTAGCAAGTGCAAGGTCCTAAGTTTGATCCCCAGTACCTAAAAAATTTAAAGTATATTTTATATACTTTATATTTCATATAAATTTTTATAATTATTTTATTACACTGAACTATCAGCTTTTCATATTTATTTGGTATATTTTAGATTTATTAATCTGCATTACACATATTAATGTTATATATCTATATGTCTATACCTATGCTTTCATGTATGTATATATGAGGGTATATTTCATAATCTTCTGGTTTTCTATAAACTTCTTGACTCCATTTCTTATATTTGTTAATAATGTTTGTTGTAGCTGTTTTAATGTCACAAGTAGACCTATTCAAGTTTTAGTTTTGCTACTACCCTAGATTTTTTAACTAACTGTCTCAGTTACTTTTCTCTTGTTACTGGGATAAATACCCAACACATCAAAATGAAAGAAGGAAAGGTTTATTTTGCTCACAGTTAGTGGAAGTATCAGTCCATACTCAGCTGACTTCAAGGCAGTGTGCTACATGGTGACACAGGGCAGCTGTTCACAGCAGAAACAAAGAGCAAAAGCAAAGAGGGGGGCAGCAGCCCTGGCAGCTAGCTCGCTTCTCTCCCGTCTTTACATTGCAATGCAGATACCTGCCTCAGAGGGGGTGCAGTACCGTCACCAGTAATAATCAATCACAAACTCCAGAAGCTGTCCCATGACTGCAGGAGGTGTTGGGGTGACAACTGGACACAAACCATCACAGTAATATAACATGATCTACGTTAATAATGTTTCAGTGGTGACTAACATGAAAGCTTCATACCTTTTTTTGAAAAAAAACAGGGTAGTATAAAATTCCATTGTGATGGTGATTAAAACAGAAAAGCCCATTTTCTTTCATTTTAGTCCAAATTCTGCTATTTCTTTACTTTAAAAGAATATTCCATCTTGAGTTTAGCTAGGAGACTAAATGCCTACTTAGGCAAGCGCAGGAACTGGGGTTCAATCCCCAGCACCACAAGTCTTGCTAGCCCCATCCCCCATTGTGCTGAGCTGACCACTGGCTCTGGGTGTGGTGGTCCAGGTCTTTGATCCCAGTACTGGGGAGGCTAAAAACTGGAGGGTCACTGCAAGTCTGAGCTGTGTTAAAAAAAAAAAATCCATCTTGCCTGTTCCCATTATCAAGTGTGGTTTGAAATAAAATCTAGATTTCATTTAAAATTAATAAAATGTATTATTTTCAGGCACAATGTTGGTACTCTTCTAGTTTTTTAGAGTCATGGGTCTTCTGAAAAGACATTTTTAACACATTCAGAAATATATTCTTTCAAATTGTCAGTTAATTTAGGAATTTGTAAATGTTCTAGTATCCTCTTAGGTGCCTAAAAGAAGTTAAGCATAGGCTGGGTAGATAGCTTGGTAGTCTAAGTGCCTGCCTGGCATATGCAAGGACATGGGTTTGATCCTCTGTACCACATCCAGTGCCAGCCCAGAATGGGCACGCAATGCCAGCCACCAAAACTGAGGGGAGAAGGACTGGCCCATGCCTGTAATCCCAGCACTGGGGAGGCTGGCCTCAAACTTGCAATGATCTTCATGCCTCAGCTCCTTGAGTTTTAGGATTGCAGGTGTGCACTGCCATGCCTGGCTTAACATTGCACCGATGTCGAATCATGTTCACTTTAAAATGATGTGATTTTTTTTTTTTAATCTCAGATGCTTAACATTTTTTGTTTGTTTTTGTGAAAGAGTCTTGCTTTGTATTTCAGTTTACCTTGAGTTCACCATGTAGCCAGGGCTAGTTCTAACTCGAGACAAATATCAAACATCAGACTCATAGCTGCAAACACAGGCATGTGCGACCATGCCTGACTAGAAACTTATTGTGACATATACTTTGGCTTTTTCTGGAATCTCATGTTTTATTCTTATAACTTACTCATGGAAAGAGGCAAGTGGAGCAAAAACATGATTTCACAATTTTGTCCTCTATTTCAACCATATATATGTTTGATATTTACTAAGAAAATAATTAAAAACTAGATGAGACCATTAGAATTTTTTCTGAGCAACCCATTTTGAGTTTCTCAGAACTTGTATCTTTTTAATAGTTTAAGAAAATAAAGACTTTAAAGGAAAATGGACATACATATAAATATTAGTTTTGTGTTTGTCCCTGGTCACTGAGCTTAATCCTACAGTCAGGTTTTGAGAAGATGTTATAGTCCTGCCAAAGTTTTAAGCAATATTATATGGAAGAACTAGAAAATCAAGAGAAACGATTTTGCCACAGCATTAAATGACAGTAGATTTTTTTCACAATTTCAAAGATGTGACTACAGAGTAAACTTATGCAATGATTATAAATTATAAGATGCATAGTGAATGAAACACCATGAAACACTCAGATAAGCGAGAAGTAAGATCAGGACCAGAACGCAACTCAGAAAAAACTAAGAGTCCCAAGAAAATAAAGAACACCATAAAACTCTGATACACCAAGTTACTGTGGGATTTAGTGCAAGACAGAGGAATTGTTAAGCAACAAAGCAGGACTCTACTAGTCAGTAAGGAGAGTGGCTCCCACGTGGGAATCCTGAGGTGGGAACTTCTGTGTCAGCTCTGCAGCAAGCTTGTGAAAACATCTGTCATGTGTCCTTCTGCTATCTGGTGTCCCCAGAACATGGTCCATTGGCTCAGGGCACATGAGTTTTGCAGAGGCTGTGTGAACACAACATAGAATACAACCCCAAATTATGTAGTCTTCTATAGGATAGAGATTATATGGCTTACACAATGTCCTAAATTCCTCAAGTCCTAAAATGTTTCTAAATCACTTAACAAAAAGTTCCAGACACAAAGTTCTCATGGACGTCATACTCAAAACCTCCTTTCAGCTACTAAGAGCTTTTCTTCCATGCTTTTAAACCTTTTAAATCCATTTTCTTGAACTCGGTCTTCTCCAACTTTAGTTTTTCTTTATCACCGTAGGGCATGACCCCCAGAGTTCTGGTAACAAGAAAGTGGTGATATATGGCAGTCAGTGTATAGTCCATTGACAGACAAATAGATTTTTTTAAATGTACACTGGTACTGCGATGCACAAATTTAATTATTTCCATGATTCTGATTGCAAACTGAATTGGAAAACAACTAAATCAAACTCAGTGGTTAGGTTCCATGTTGAATTTACAGGGAAATTAGTCTCAGTTCTTGTCCAATTTAGTTTGCAGCCAGATTTTGTAGAGGCAAGTTCCACAAAAAAAGATCCCAGCTCTCACTCACAAAGAAAGACAAATTCAAGTCATTTGTAGAAATGTAGATGGAGCAGAATGCAACTCAGAGAAAACTAAACATCCCGAGAAAATAAAGAACAGCATAAAACTCTGATACACCAAGTTACTGTGGGATTTAGTGTAAGAAGAAGTATTAAGCAATGAATCAAGACTCTACTACTTAGTAAGGAGAGTGGCTCCCACATAGGAATCCCAAAGTGGAGGCTTTGGGCATTCTTTGTAATTTGTACAAAAGGCATTAAAAACCTGAACCACTCAAACTATTTGACACAGAGGAATATCCTTCTACGCTATCTAAATTATAGGAACACCAACAGTTGCCTGACAATTTAATTTGCCAAAACTTTTGTTTTGTTTGAGGCAGGGTCTGACAATACAGTTCAGGCTAGCCTTGAACTCTCTTATGTAGCCAAGCTGGCCTCAACTCACAGCACTCCTTCTGCCTGAGCCTAATGAGTGCTGGGATTACAATCATGAGGCACCATGCTCAGCCTACATATGGCCAATTTTTATTGACATTATATTCTAAAACTAAGAAATAATAGCTGGAAAGGCTACTTCCATCATGTCAAGAGTAATCTGTAACTGATAAAAAGTGTCAGCATGACCTGCTTTTAGAAGATTGGTTCTTAGTAACTCAGCCCATAATTGGAGAGAAAGCTTTTACCTGCTGATATGTTGTATATTTTTAATCCAAAATGCTAAATGAGATATAGATTACTATATTTGTTCAAATGAACTTTAATTTCTAAAATGTTGAATTATGTTATTAAGTAGGTAAAGGTACAAAAGTTTATATTTAAGTCGTTAACTTCAAATTATATTTCCTGACTCCAGGGTCTACTTTTCCAGAGATGGGTCAAAAGTTCTCAAATTAGCAATATTCTGAGTTCTTCCATATAATATTGCTGAAAACTTTAGCTGGACTATATCATCTTCTCAAAACTTAACGGTAGGATTAAGCTCAGTAACCAGGGACAAACATAAAACTAATAATTATATGTGCTTTCATTTTCCTTTAAACTCTTTATTTTCCTAAATAAAACTAACATTTATACATGTGTTCATTTTCCTTTAAACTCTTTTAAAAAAAATTAAGGGCCGGAGAAATAGCTCAGTAGAATAAGTGCCTGCCTGGCAAGCACAAGGTCCTGAGTTCAATCCTCAGTACCACCAAAATAAAATAAAGTAAAATAAAATAAGCTCTTTATTTTCCTAAACTATTAAGAGGGTGAAAGTTCTGACAAACTTAAAATGAATTGCTCAGAAAAAAAATGTAGTTGTCTCATCTAATTTTCACTTTCTTTTCTCAGTAAATATCAAACATACATATGGTTGAAATAGAGAAGATAGTAGTGAAATCATGTTTTTGCTCCATTTGACTCTTCCCTCTTCCCATGAGTAAGTTATACGAACAAGATAAGGGATTCCAGATTCCAGTATTCTGAGGTCAGATGTGTTGAGCAGCACGTTCACCGGGTATTTGTGTTTCTATCTGGACTGATCATCTGACGTGTACAAGTCTTGTCCCTGAGATTCTGGATTAATCATTGCCTTCTAGGGTTCCATTTCTGACCACATTTCTTTTTCATTTTATTAATTCCAATATTTTACAGTCACTGAGGAAGTTCTGTATTTTAGAAATCTCTGGTTGAGTATACTGTGTGCTGCCAATAGTATTGTTCAGAAAATACCAAAATATTTTCCTATCAAAATGGTATTTGTTTCTCCTGGATCTAACTAATTTCATTGCAGCACAGTAGCTTTGCCAAGATTGTAAGACCAGAGAGTAAAGTTATTTCAGAGTATCTATCTTCCTAAGTTTATACTGATCCGCAGGTATTAAGTACTTGTCTTGACTTTTATGATCCCCTCATGATTTCTAGTCTACCTGCTAATTTTATCAATCCACTCAGTGAGTAAAGGAAGGTTAGATGATGAGAAGGGGATCATTTTAACTCCATAGTTAAAATCCCTCAAGCAGAGCCCTGAATCATGAATCTATGAGTTAAACAATATATTCTTGGATATTTTGCATTAACACATTCTGTGATACATTTATAATATATACAAAATGTGATATGTTTTCACGCATCTTAGACAATAAAATACTTTGACTTTCACTCACCTTTTAAGGAATCATATGAATTCTTTTTCTTTTCTATTTCAAAAGTTTTGTGTATGGATATAACATGCTTTGATGATTTGTACCTTCCCCCAGCACCTCTGCTGTCTTGCCAGCTCCTCTAATTTTGCATTTGGGAGTATGTTTAATATGCATAACATATTTTTCTTAGATCCATCTATTCTATTATTAATCCTTTTAAATACCTTCCTAATTCTTGAAATTAATATTCTCATATAGTTCTCAAAAATGTGCATGTGTTATGTTTTGTGTCTAGAAATCTTATCCTCTCTTATCTTCAATCATTTAGTCATTCAATCCCACTTTAATATTCTCGTATCAGAAAAAAAGTAACTTCCCTTGTGTATAATTAAAGGGGCTGGGAATTTGGCTCAGCAGTAGAATGCTTGCCTAGCAAGCTGGAAGCCCTGGGTTCAGTCCTCAGCACCAAAACCAAAACATAAACCTCCCCTAAAAAAAAAACAATTCAGATAACAAAATACAGTAAAATCAAAAAAGACCAAAACAAACAAGGCAGCTTATACACAATTAAAAACAAATTGCTAATTAAAGTATAGTACATTTCTTCCATATTCCACATTTTATGAGTCAGAAAAGTTGTGTTCTCTTCTCTAATCTATCCTCAGCATTAAGTAGAATACCTAAGAAACTTCAGTATTTTTATATTATTACTACTAGTTAGGAGAAATGTCTCTGTTGAATTATTAAACTATGACAGTTACATTTATTAAATCAAATTTAATATTATATTAAGCACATTTTTGCATAATGATATCTAAAATAGCTTAAATTTATTTTTGCTAGAAGAATGCACTTACATTTACCTGCAGTATTTAAAATAAAATTAACAGCATAGACTTTTCTTGGAAATCATATTATTTGTTTTTCTCTCATGGCTGAGACAAAATATCTGACATTTAAAATTAAGGAAGAAAAGGTTTATTTATCACAGTTTGTGGAAGGTTAGAAAGCATGCATTGGTAGAGGGGTAATAGTTCATGATGGCTGAGATGGCCGAAGACAGTAAAAGCAACGAGAACAGAAGGAGGGAAGCAGGGCCCTCTCCTTCCTCATATAGTAGGCAAGCTTCCCACCCTAGGATGGGTGCAGAACTCACATTGTGAGGCACAGCACTAGACAATGAGCTAATCAAAACCCTAGATTCAGCCACCTCTGTAAAGCTTGTTCCCTTGACCGCATGAGGCTTTGGGGGTATAATCTAGACAGAAACTATAACAGAAATCTAGTGCATAATTTCTTGATTTGGCCAACTGAGAAAACAATAAATTATATCTTCTAAGTTACTTTACAGACTTTTTCAAGAAATATAAAGCTGTAAGAAAAAAACCACTAGTAGATGAAAGCAGAAAATACAAAGATTTATACATTTTTTCACAGAAAACTATTTTCGGCAGTAAAAGTGGTTTATACAAAGTAAAGTTGTAAACAAAATTTCTACTTAGGTATCTGCTCACAAAGACTAAAGTAAAATGTAAAACTGAGAAACACATTTTTAAAATATTGGTTAGAAAAAGATGTGTATCTGTTAAGGTTTTCATTATTACCATATTTCCGACAATTTCACAACCTCATTTCAACATGAAAAATACTGATTCATGAATATTTCAAACTATTGAAGTGATAAAACAGGACATCTTTCCAGAACACTGCAAATCTAAGTGAAAGCTTTTAAGATCTAATGAAGAGAACTTGAAAAGGGTATTGATGATGTCCTGTCATGATTTCATAACTCAGGAAAAAATTGAGGGTTTAAATAGTCATCTTATTTTACCAATTCACAGTACGTCTTAATTGATAAAGACTTTAGAGCTTATCAGACCCTGACACGCAATGTGATTAGATGTGTATGTGTTTTTTTTGTCTAAATGGTGAGCAACATGAACAACGGAAGTGTCTTATACATTATGGACTTTTCAAGTCAGAAGTTAATAGAGTACTTTTATGTAAAACAGATTTTGTACAATAAAATACTGTACAATTAATGATCTTGCAACTTTTAACTCAGTGTCATAAAATTTAAGTTTAAAATAATATCTTACAGACATGAGTTTCTATTTGGTCTATATTGAATACGAGGATCACTTGGACTAGTTATTCCATCCTAGACCAGTGTAAATCAAACTTTAATTCTGAACATTAAAATTTGAAGAAAAATATCAAATAAAAAAAAATAGTCTTTAGAAGGAGTGATTTTCAGTTGGGTCCTTGGTATTTCAACAATAACAGAATATTGGGAAAGCACTGAGTTATCCAAAGCAGGTTATACCCAGAAAAAAAAGCAAATGTTGCCTTTTTGAACAGCTAGAGCAGAGTGAATGACCCTGATTGATGGAAGAGCAGAGGAAAGCTATGCCAGGAAACTCTATGAAAGTTGAGCTCCTTTGATGATGTTTGTCATCACTGATGGTAAATGCTAAAATCAATGTTTATGCAAACACACACATGTACAAACAGAGATGTAGCCAGGGAAAGAGACATTTTTATTTCTGGAGGTCACCTATGTATCTCAGAGCATTGTCTACATTCTTTCCAGACTATGTCAGTTTACAGAAAGCTCCATATGAATAAACCTATTTTGAGGTTTATAAATAATGAAAAGGCTTATACACTTTAAAATGTATAGAAATTCTCTTAAATCATAACTATAACAAAACAATGTCTATATTCTGGGTATTATGGTTAAATTTCAAAGTTTCCCCAAAATCCCCATGCATGTAGAAAGGGAGTGGATCGTGCTACAGATGATTTGCTGTGAGGGTGTGGCATCTTACTGGATGGGCTGGTTACAAGTGCAATGACTCTGAAAGCTGTTTCTCCCTCAGATGTTCCTCTCTTCACACGCTGCTTCCTGACCACCATGAGGCAGGCCCCTTTCCTTCACCAGACCTGTTCATCCTGTACTTTCTTTCTGGGAAGCAGCATAGTATGAATTAAATTTTCTATAATCTTGGAGCTAAAATAACCCATCTTGTTCCATAAATTGTGAATGTTAAGTTACTTTGTCCTAGTGACAAAGAAAGTGTCTCAGATATTTGGGAAACATGTAGCAAAAAGTCTCCACAAACATAAAAAAATTTAGTCCCTAAATATTTTAGCTTTAATACACATTTTATTTACAGTATATATGAAATTTAAAAAATCCGAGAATTAGGTGAAAAAACCAATAGCTATCAATGTAGCAAGAGATAGGAAAACAGAGGTCATAGTGCAGACAATGGTGAAAAGAGATAATTGACAAAACTAAACATTCAGACCAAAAGAGAGACATAGAAAATCAAAAAGAATGTGAGAGAATGCAAACAAATTCAAACTAATAAAAAGGTATACTTTCTGCAAATGAATTACAATCATTTTTCATGCTCTAAAACCTCATTCACCTTTTTTTATTAAATGATCATGACGTGTTCCTTCCCCTTATATCTTCTATACTCCATATTTTTATGTATTTTTTTCTTCCTGAAAAGATTAATGCTTTATCAATTGCATAGAGAAAATAATTGGTGATCCCTTCAGCAACTATTATTTCCTGACTCTAAGCTGTCTCACATCAAAAGGGTCCATGAGTCTTGTAACTCTTCGATGAATTGAGTCCTTAATCATTGTACAATTGTTAAATTTTGTTTTTATACATTCTCTAAGTAAAGTCTATTTCTATGACATTAATACTATCTGCCAAAATTTTTATATATAGCAGTTGCAAAAATAATTGTGCACAATATTTTATTTTCAATTGCTGTGAACACAAATATTGGGCTAGGAAGATAGTTCAGCAGTCTAAGTGCCTGCCTGGAAAGCACAAAGACTTGGGCTTGATACCCACTGCTGCATACAGTGCTGGCCCTGGAACCCTGGGCACAAAGTGCTGACCCCAAAACCAGGCATGGTGGTGCACACCTGTAATCCCAACACTGGGGAGGCTGAGACAGAAGGATCATTACAAGTATGAACTGTATAGGGAGACCCTGTATCAAAAAAAAAAAAGTGTTCTTATTATAAACAGTGTATTTTAGAAATTTTCTAGAAAGAAAATTTCTGTGCTATTCTTGAGTTACTTTTTTTTTCTTTTTTGATATGTTGTGTCTACATCTATCATTGGAGAAATTTTTCTTATTTCTTTTTACACTTTTCCTGGAATTATATTTTATGTAAGTCATATGTAGTTAATAAAAATGTAAATAATTAAAATAAAAAGTAGTACCGGCCAAATAGCTCAGTGGATTAAAGTGCCTGCAAGCAGGCGCAGGGCCCAGGGGTTCTATCCCTGGTCCTGCAGCTCTGGCCGTGCCCTCGAGGCTCACTGAGCTGGCTTCTGAGACTGGACGAGGTGGCGTGCGCCTGTAATCCCAGCACTTGTGAGGCTGTAAACGGGCGAATCATTCCAAATCCGATCTAGTAGTTAGACGCTGAACACCCTGTCGAGCTTTCCCTAAAGTACAAACAAATGAAAAAAGAAAGAATAAAAACTAGAACTTTGTAAATTCAACGAATTTAATAAAATCAAGAAATTCTCTCCCACTCTTTGAGTTCATTTGTTTAATATTTTATTCTGTATATGATTTCTATATATACTATATTCATATTGGTGATTACTTTATATGACCTTTTAATGTCATCTTTTTAAAAAATTTAAATCAGGGTGGATATATGTTCTTTTTTGTTTGTATATATGTTTTAAAATACAACATGCCAGGCTGAGCACAGCTCTTTGCTACCCTGGAGGGAGAATGGTGGGAGGTGGGGAGGACAAGAACCAAATCCCAGAAAGGCCCGGTCAGGTGGCGCCCCTTCTGAAGGGAGAAAGGAACGGCTGTGCACCTGCGGTACATTTATTTATACAATCAGCGTGAGAATAAACTCACAGAGACTTTAAGTGGAGGGTGTGCTCTGGTACAGGAAGCATATCTAATGTTCACAAGAATAGCATGCTTGTGCCCTCGTGGGAACACGAGGAAAGTGTCTATTTTGTCTAAAGTGAGGGTCAGGTCGCCATGTGCATCACACTCCTTGTGGGGCCCTGCCAAGCGGTGGCCTTTCCCTGAATACCCGAGGTACAGACAGCTTCATTCCCCAAAATAACTCTTTTTACAACAATCTTCATCTTCTAGCCCATCACAAATATACTTACATTTGATATTATTGTTCTCCAGACTGAGCAGATTATTTGTGGGAAGGACTCTCTGAGCCATTGCCCTTATTCCTCGTGTGCCCTTATTCCTCATGTGACACTGTGCTTGGAAAATAAACATTGTGAAACTGTGTTTTGTCATGTTTCCTTTGTGGCTGAGTTTCATCAGTATTTATATATTTTGAGTGGGGGCCATGGAGATAGCTAGGTGCTGTAAGCACCTGTCCAGCAAGTGCAAGGACCCAGGTCTGATCCCCGGTACCTCATGCCCTGCAGGTCTGTTCCAGCCTGCCGAGCTGGTGGACAAGGGCAGGCGGGGTGGTGCACATTTGTCATCCCAGCGCTTGGGAAGCTGAAACAGGAGGGTCACTACTAGTTAGAGCTGAGTAGTGAGACATTAACAAATTCACAAAGTAACAACAACAACAAAAGAACTCATATTGATTGACTAGCACATGATTGCATTTAACATCTCTGTTGTTTTTTCTTGATTTCTCTTATCAGTTTTTCCAAAAGATACGTGAACACTAATATTTTTCTTTTTTATAGAAAGGGCTATTAATTTTTACTGCAGATTGTTTTACAAATATTTTTGCATTTTTAAATAATTCATGAGTAGAAAGTGAACAAAACTCATTGATACTGTAGCTTGTCTAACTCATTTTTGTTTTCATGATGAAAATCTTAATTTCTTACAACTTTCTACATCCTTAGCGATGATAGAATATTCAGCAATGTTTTAGATTTAAAAATCACTGAAATATACAAGAACACATAACTTTGCAAATCTGATGATTTTTTCATCTAAATTACAGAATAATTCTGTGAGCTTTGAAAAGAAATATAGTGAAATAAACCATCTGGTGTTTGGTGTGCCTTGGCAATATCTTTATTTTTTATTTATGTTTCCATGGATTGAAAAATTGAATATTTTATCTATTATATTGAGTCTAAAGTTTCATATTAATTAAAATGAATGAGGTAAGATAAATCAAGCAATGCTCTTCAGTACCTAAAAGGTTTTAACTCTATTCCTGTCATTTACATACTGATATTTCAGACTTCAAGAAGGCAGTATCTCTTGCTGTCAGCCATAAAAGCTTTACTGACTCACATAATCTTAAAAATAAAATTTTGAATTTTCTTATGTAATCATGGATATTTTCTGCAATTACTTGACATTCACTTTTCCGTTCATATGTTATTATTCCTAAATTCCTCTTACTATAGATCTTGATATTTTCCTTTTACCTTTCATATCTCTTCAGTTTTAAATTTCACATTTGTCATATGATGGTTAATATATTTCTAATTTTTCCTACATATTCTTGAAAACCAAAAAGTATTCAAAAATATTTTTTCTTAAGTTCATAAATATTTTAAATGAGACCACTAAAGAATTTCTTCATGTACATTTCTTTTATTTTGAGATTTCTATAATATGAAGTCATACTTTATAAATACATTTTTGCTTCTATAGCTCATATCTAAGTTTTACATAAAATTCTCTTCTTTAATATTTTTATTAAAGAGTTTAACAGTTCATAAATTTAATATTTGGTAATATCCAGTTAACAATCAAATCCATGAAACATATATATATATATATTTTTTTTTTTTTAATTTAGTGAGGGTCTCACTATGTAGATCAGACTCATAGTGATTCTCCTGTTTCCAGCCTCCCAAGTGCCAGTATTATAGGCGTGCACAACCAGGTCCAGTCTCATTTGCAATCTCAGTGAGCCCCAGGGGCAGAGCCAGCACAGCACGTGCGGATCACACTCCAGCTGCTGAGCTCTGCCTAAGCTACACAGTTCAGACTCATAATGATCCTCCTATCTCAGCTTCTCCAGTAATTATTTTTGTAAGAAGGACACTATTTTTCTGAGACAATTTTGAGATGATTTTCACTATTTTGCTGATATGTGACTTATAAAATACTTGGAATCCTTCTCTACGTAATTTACAATATTTACAGCCCTTTCTTTCCAATATCTTTCCTTTAGTTTTTCTCTCAGTAATATCATATACTGCCTCCAAGCTCCAAGGTACTCAAGAAATGGAATTTATTTACCCAAGTGTTGAGGAACACAGTCCAGAGGATGTCTAAGGCCAACCTTGTCCCACCCTGACAACAGGAGTAAGTCTCAGCTTTCGCCTCATCACTGCTGAAGACCTATAGCTTGTGCTTCTCTGTTCACTCACAGGGAATGATAGATTTGAGGAGGAAGACAGGATCTTTAAAGCAAGGTCATGACAGAAGTAAAAATTCCACTTTGGAAACAAAAGCTTTTCTTATTGACCCTTCTCTCATCCTTGCAAGAATGCTTCGTTATTTTTACTAGACCATGGCAATCACCTCCCTGTTCTAGGAAAAGTACACTCCCCCCCTCTGAAAGTGTGTATGTGCTCAATAAATAGTGGGTGGGCCAGACAAAGAGATCTTTGTCTTTGCCTATTTCACCCCTTGTCATATCTCTTACCGGTAGCTGTTGAAATTGACTAGGCCCCTAATACCTGAATGATTACTTTCAATTGGTGTAGGTGTTTTTGCTTTGCAAAATCATTTTATGTATGCTTGTAATCGCCAGCATTCTGGATTATTTTTTGCTTCACTTAGAAGTTTGTATTAGTCTTTTTTACTTTGATTACAGCATGAAATTTTATAACACAAACCATTGTTTGATGGTCACTAACCTCTTCCAGTGCTCTTCGACTCATAGGCAACAGGCTCAGATTGTTTCCTGCAAGACTTTTCACCTTCAATTCATTAAGTCTTAAATGTTGTTATTATTGCAGGTATGCTAAATATTGCACTACTGAAAAGTTTGTGTGCTTCAGTGTTTCAGCTACTAAGACAGAAGTCTGTTAAAAGTAACAGACATTAGACTCAAAATGCATAGGAGGCATGTGTTGATGTGATAATGTATGTCTCATGTAAGCACAATTTACAGTTTTTCCCTTAGGAAAAGAAAAATCAAATATTAACACTTCTGTATAATCACTTGCAAATTTATTTTTCTATATGTCTCAAATTCATTCTCTTAGAATAAAGGAAAATTTCCCTTTGATAAATGATGCTCACATGACATGAGTTGTTCTAATCCACTAATAATTTAAGTACTGCAACATTTTCATTGGTTAAAATTAAGTGCTTGTCAGTACCACAATTACAGCAGAATAATGGGGCGAATTAGCTGTAGTCTGAGGAATATTTTGCACCAAATTAACCTCAAGGGCACATAGTGTTATTAAGGTAGTTCCAAGGTGACAAAAAATGAATCACACTAAGGCAATTAAATTTCTTATTTATATCTTATTTGGTGCGTCAAGATTAAAAATTTTAAGTAATGTCTTAATTAATTGTGTTTAATTGAATTTTTGAATTACTCCTAGATTTATCACCAAATCCATGAAAGTAAGGAATGCCATGCTCAGAGTAAAACAATAATGATTATCTTGTTTAACTGGACTGGCTTTAAATCTTAGATCATTCATTATCTTGTAAACTTGGAAGGAACTTTTAATCTTCTTTTAATCTTAATTATTTTCCATCTTCTTCTGTATTATCATGATAATTAAATGATTTGCCATATGCAAATATTTTACTATAGCAAATAATAAATAAACTATGACCCTTAAAATGTGCGGGAACTTAATTAGTTTTCATCTTCAATCTTGAAAGCATGAACACTTTCCCTCGTACTGTGCTTTTTAAAACCATATTGTACTATGGTTCAATATCTCCACAGCAACAACAAATTTCACAGTTCTCTAACAGTCAGCAAAGTCTGGAGGCTAGTTGAGGAGTTCGAGTGGTATTTAGATTCACTTTGACTGCAGAAAGTTTTCCCAGTATGGCTCTGGTTCAATGAACCACCGACGAGGTAGACACTTGTGATGAAACACAAGAGAGCAGTGATCCCAAGAGATCTCAAAGAGTAAAAGTTCATTATCCTTCCTCATAGTATTAGGAGTCCCACAGGCAAGGGGAAGGTGCATTTTCATCTAAAAATGAGTTCATATGTAAGGACATTGTTGAGAAATGTGTTCATTTGTTTCTTACTCTGCAGTGTCTATTCCTCAGAAACATAGATTACTTGTAAGTACTGTCTTTAAGCTGAAGCACGATTTGCATGTCTGTGGAAATAAACACAAAGGATCATATCATTAAAGTATTTGCTTAAAAAATGTTTGCACCAAATTATTAAATTCATCTTATTGCAAACTGTGAAATACAGAAACTAGGAAATCTTGTAGACATCTCACAATGACAAATTCCATTTTTATTCCATAATTCTCTGGCATACACTGCTGTTTAAAGGCATGAAGTTGCATAAAAGAGAAAAAAAAGATTATTTTCTGAAATATGTTTACCCTAATGCAATCAATTTTATATGATTCCTGATTAGTTGTAGTTTGATAATTGCAACCAATAAAAATCATATTATTTTCTTTATTTCATCACAAAATACTTCATTCAATAAATAAAACATTTTATAAAATAAATAATCTGTCCTTGTACAAAGTATATATGAGATCAAATAAAGAAGGAATTCAAATTCACAATTTGATAAGACTTGCTGTTTAGTTTATCTTTCTCACACAGAAATCGAAGTGAGCATCTCTTCTTATAGCTTATTTATTTTACCTAATTGAGCCCCCTCCTTTATAGTGCTCACTCCTGAAGCCTTTTGTTCTTTTATTGTACCCACTTCACGTTTGTATGTAGTGGCAAAATATGCAATGCACAAGGGGAATAATTAGTTGCCACCCATTATTTTAAAAGGTTGATTCTTTCAGAACTCTAAGAACAAGAGAACTGGGTATATCGCTCAACGGTGTAAGCACCTGCCTGACAAGCTTAAGGTCCCAGTTTGATGCCTAGTACTGACCCTCTAAGAATAATTCCAAGAGTGCTTCATTTCATATTACACAATGAGGAAATGAAATCATGTGCTAGCATTTGTGCATGTGTTATTTTGTTGTCCTTATGAGAAATTACAATGAAAAACAGAGTTATTTTCATTTGGTCACTTTTTTTCAGTTCCTAGTAAAAATTAGTAAATTGGATGAGTAAAACAATGAACAAATAACAATAGTACTTTCTAATTGCAATATTATTTTTAAAATATAATGAAAACCAAACATATGATTTCTTGTTTTAAGATGTTTCAAATGTAAAGTTCAGCACCATTAAAGCAATCCACTTAGCATGTTTGTGTAATTGCCAACATCCACCTCCAAAACTCCTTTTATTTGGTATGACTGAAATTGCCTATCTATTAATAAAAATGTATTTTCTGTTCTCACCAACTTATGACAATCACCATTTTACCTCCTGTAAAGAAGAATTGGGCTAAGTAATTCATTTAAGTAAAACATAGTATGTTGCTTTTATCAGAAAGGCTTATTTTTGCTTGTACAATGCTGTGAAGTTTTATCTAGATTGTGTCATATACTACAATTTCTTTCTTTTTAAATGTATAGCAGCATTCTCTGTGTATATTTACATATCACTGAACAATTTATTGCTTTCATATTTTCTTTAGTGTGAATAATACTATTATCATGGAAGCACAAATATCTGTTATTCAAGTCCTGTTTTCAAGTGTTTAGGGTATTTATTAAGTAGAAATATTTGTTCATATATTAGTATTTCAAAATTTCTCAAAAAGTGCCATTCTGCTCAAATTTAATTCATGGTAGGAGCTCCTATTTTCAACTTGCAACTAATAAATGATACCATGGTTTCAAGAGTCCTGATTTTTCCTCATTATGACAGTCCTTATCATATTAATAAAAGAAATGTCGGGACTTGTTGAGGAATTTAGGCAGGTGGTAACTCTCTGCTTAAACATAATTAATTTATTCTACTGTCCTCATCTTTTTATCTTTCTCTCAGTTTGGCTAATGGTCTTCTGGGATAACTAACTTAATGTAGTCCACAAATATGCTCATACATTACAAAATGCATTAATATTTGGGAAATATCATCAATTGTCTCAAGAGGGGATTAAAGGGGCAATCTAGTCATCTATCAATCCTTTGCCTCTAGGTGAAAATCAATTTAAGCATAAGTCACAAGCCTGGTGTGCAGTGTTCACCCCTCTTCAGAAAAAGCATGACACCCTCAGTATCCTGTAGTTGGTCCCCCTGAGGAAAGAGCCCACCTCACAAGAATGAACAGAAGCAGCTCAAATGAATCCATCAGCTATGGTGGTTTTCTTTTCTGTAATTCATAACCCTAAGGAGGATGGCTTTTCATAACTTGTCTATATTTTTCAAATTAGTAGAGCAACCAGTCTACTAAAAAGCCCAAGAGGTTGTCTTGTGCACTGACAGGAGATATTGTATTTCAGCTTAGCCAGAATTCAATAAATGGAGTAAATAGAGAAGTGTTTAGGAGATCTTTTGTTCTTATGTGAACATCATTAAAGACAAAGTGTTACAGATAGTTGACAAACTGTAGGTAACGTGGAGCACTGTACACTAAAATTAAGCCAAAAATAGTCATCAGGAAGACACATGAAAGCAGCACATAACAGATGAAAGGAGAGCCCATGCTCTGAGTCTCATCCCATAATTGAACAGGGCTAAAGAAAACCAACATGATAAGTTAGCCAGGCTCCTTGGAGGTGCTCAAGAAATGAAAGGAAATATACATGAGGATCAGATTATTTGTAAAAGAAGAAACTGAACTTGGCATATATGAAGTATATTTATAAGATATTTCAAATGTGTAGGAAAGTGAGCATAACATGGAATATCTATGTCCAATATAAATTTAGATTTTAACATTATACTATATGTTTAAGAAAGTATTTGAAAACACATAATTTCAGATATACCTATAAACTGAGTTTATTAATTTTCTTTTTTATCGTACACCTTTAAATTTATTCTTTTTATATTTCTCTCATGTGAATGGATCATAAAACTTTACAAGTTATAGATCATCTACTGTATCTTTTTGCTCTTTTAAAAATGTATGGGCTTTCAGTGATATCCACATGCACGCATGCTTTCCCTGCTGCTCACCCCTGTTGCAGGTTGCCAGGACACGTGTTGTTGTCCCATAATCCTGTACGAGGGGTTCAGTGTTCTATGGGTACTCGGGCAGCTACTCATGGTTGAATTTTAAGTACAGCTGCAACTATGTAACTTGTTTTAAAATGTTTTTGACACATCTGCAGGAGTGTCTCTAGTGCATATATTGTAATGTAACTCTTGGTCTCATGGTAAATTATAAATTCAAATAAGTAATTTCTCCCATGCCACACCAACTACAGTACTATTTACTACTTATGAGAGAGTGCCTATCATTACACATCCTAACCACAACGCCATTTATTTATAATTGTCAACATTGGTGATATGTTTATTTCAATTTGATTCTTCTCATTGTTAGAAAAATTATTGATCTTTTCATATATTAAGGGTTATTCATGTTTTCTGTCTATTCAGTTTGCTTCCTTGCCCATTTTAGGATATGATCATTTATTTCACTAAACTTAATTTTTTACACATTTGTATATTTTATATTCTACTTTATTCTGCATTTTAAAAAGAAATACAGCTCTTACTCTATCACATGCATTTTCACTTTTATACTTGCTGGGCCGTAATTACACTTTCTCAAGGGGCATAATTGTTCAATGTTCCTTGAGGAAATACACAAGGAAGCAGTAACTTTGTGTGTGATAACAGCACCCTGCAGTCTGACTAAGCTTGCGTTGATGACTGTGTGGTGTCAGGTCGCATAACTCTTAAGAGGTTATTTTTTCCATTCTTTTTTTACCACTCTGCACTTCGTGTGGTCTAGGTTGAATTATATATTTTAATTCACCTAAAAATATAAGAAGTGCCAATAATTTACCTAATGCCATAAGCAACACCTACAATTTGCAGGAGTCCAATTATGGTCCATCATTGAAGAAAGATGATGAGAAAAATCATACATAGGTGGAGATGATCAATGAACATCACAACGTATCCTCTAGAGCCTCTTTATGTTTTCTCTGCTCATGTAAAAATAGATTTAGTGTCACACTTCAGGTGAGCCAGCAAGCTGATATCAGTCTTTTATTAATTTTTTAATATTTATTAGTACACATTTGCCATATACTGAATTATTATAATATTCATAATTGAGAGTTGGTACACATTTATAACACAGCATAACTTTTTCTTTTAAACTTTCCGTTCCTCTCCTTCTCGTCTCTTGGTTCCTTTCCCATCTGTAAAAGATCAATCTCTCTGTGTCCTATTATCTTACATTCAAGTTAGTATTTGAGAAATTATAATAAAATTAAATCTTCAAAGCTGGGAATTTGGCTGTGTGGTAAAATTCTCCCCTAGCATGCCTGCGTTTCTGAGTTTATTCCTCAGAATTGAAAAATAAATAATAGTTGTTATAACAGCAGTATGTCCTCTAAACTGAATGAAATAAAACTAAAATTCTCATTGTTCTCTTCAACAACAAGAAGTTGTCAGCCATTGCCTGATATTATATATATATATATATATATATATATATGTATAAGACATATCTTTTCTTAAATTAATATATGAAGTTTTAAAAAGTATCTAAAGTATCTAAAGTTTAAGTTAAGTTTTATTTTCTGTATTTGTCTTTTTTTTTTGCCTTTTCTATATGTGTATGTGAGAAAGATCTTGATGGACATATGTTTAGTGAAATGATTACTATAATCAAGCAAATTAACATATCCATCAACTCATTTCATTTTTGCATATATAGAAAAAGTAACTGAAATTCACTCTCTTATAAAAGCTTCCATTATTTAATGCAATGTCATCGGTCTTCATGTTATCTGTTCTAGTCTTATTTGTAACTGAAACTTTATACATTTGATACCTCTCTCCCATTTTCCTCAATCATTTTGCCTTTGCCACTAGCAAACACTTTTGTGTTTTCAGTTTCTACATATTTTAACTTGCTTTTCCAAATTTCAGATTCTGCCTATAAGGAAGTACAAGCAATATTATTCCTCTGTGTCTAGAATTTTTTTTTGTATTTTTTTTAAGGAAGGGCGTATAGGGTGTTCACAGTCTCACTACTAGATCAGACTCATAGTGATCCACCTGTTTACAGCTTCCCAAGTGCTGGGATT
>NDGM011247327.1:3478-16916 GCA_002564305.1 Octomys mimax
AAAAAAAAAAAAAAAAAAAAAAAAAAACATTAGACTATTGTATAAGAGATGCACCTGGTATTTGCACCATATTGTAGTAAGAAATTGATCAGTAAATCTTTCCAACAAAATCCCCTGAAAGAAATGAATTGGTCCTAAAAGAATTGTCCACGTTTTGTTCTCAGTTTGGGAAACACTATACTGATGCACAAAAGGAAAAACTCTGCACAGCTTATGAGGGGGAAGGTCTGAGAGAAAGGGAACTCAGAGGAGAGTGACCTTAGAACATGCGAAGACTCCACAGCTAAGAGCATGTGGCATATCTGACCCACACATATCTGGCTTAACCACAGTGAGAGAAGGGGACCAGATATGAGGCCAGATTGATAGCGGCTACATTGGGTGACACATTTTATTCTAAAGTAACAAGAAGCCATTTAAGGTTGTAAGGGTACACAGGATGTGTCACGGCCTAATCCATCCCCAGATCACTCCAGTGGCACACATGGAAAAGGGGGGACAGGTGACAGCTCACAGAGCACTAGTTTAGGCAACAGATGCTGGGTGGGGGAGATGGAAGGTGAGACAAAAACAAGGAAGTACAGGAAGATGCAGCAATCTTTGGGTGGGAGGGAGGCAGGAATGGCATCAAGAAGACAGATTTCCAGGCTTCAGCTTGAGCAATTAGATTCAGAAATAGACAGGACAGTGAAAGGGAGACAGGGAAAACAGAGGTAGCAAGGGTTCAGAGCAAGGCTTTTTAAGAGGTGAGAACCTACATATACTATCTGTAGGAATCTAAAGATCCATGGATGGAGGGGGGAAGGAAAACAGCAATAGATGTTAACAGATGCCAAGGACAGAGTGGATGTATTAAGTATGCAAGTAAGAAGATATGGACAGGAGAGGACCATGTTTCCAACTGTGTGCCTACTACCTCAGCTGAGTGTGATGCAAAAAATATCACTAAGGCAGGTTAGAGAATATAATCAGAGGTGGACACAAGTGGAAAGGTATGGAAAAAGGTAGACACACAAGTTGACAAGAAAAGAGTAGTAATAACACTGGTCTGTGTTACGTGAAGGGGCTGGCTATAGTAAGCAGAACACAGCCTATGCCCTCATCCCTGGAACTGGTAATTACTTAATGTTACATGGCAGAGGAGAATTAAGATTACAGAGGAGATTAAGCAAACCAGTCGATCAGAAAGTAGGGAGAGTGCCCCGGATTTAGGTGGTTCCCTCTATCCCCACGGGTCTTTAAAAGTGAAAGAGGGAGGTAGAAGAGTTGGCATCAGAGTGAAGCAAAATGAGACTTGACTGGATAACATCAGCTTTGAATGGGAAAGAAGACAAAAGGGGAAAAGCAAGGCAGTCACAAAAGACGAGAATATGGACCATCCCTTTGAACTCCGGAAGGGAATGCAGTCCTACAGATTCCCTGATAGCCCACTGAGTTCCCTTTTGAATTTCTGACCCCCAAGAACTTGAAGATAATAAGCCCTATTTTACACCACTGATACGCAATCATCTGTGACATCTGCTATGGGAAGCTTACGCAGTGGTTGTCATAAATAGCAGAGCACAGCACACCAACTTCAGGCCGCATATCCCAAAGGTAACTTTAAATACTTTCCATGTGCTAACTCTTATTTCCTCACAACCAACCCATAATGGAAGTTGGACTGCTGTTGCTATTTCACAAAAGGAAAGAATGAAAGCACAATAGGTTAAGTAAGCTGTCCGAGGATGCTCAGCTATTATTGGCAAAGAAAACATTCAAACCCAAACAACCTGACTCTAGGAACTTCATTTTTAACCAACAAGTGCTATTAATGTACTCTAACACTTCAAACATGCCTACACTGTAAAGCTTTACAGTCTAGAATCCTAGGCCTCAGCCCCAGCAGGCAGCGGTAGAAACACGGCCAGAGGGTGCCCACAGAGCAGAGCAGTATGTGCATGGCACTGTGCTTTTCTAATCCCACGGCCTCATCGTGACTGTGCATTCTGTCACGACTGCACACTTTAGGAAGAGGTCCTTAGGCCTAGGTAGGAATAGGTATGAAAAAAGCATTTGATTAACTGCCAGGTACTGTGCCAAGTGCTTAACACGATTATCTCAGTGAATCCCAAGGATATACAGACACGGTAAAAACTATCATTATAACTTTACAATTGAGAGGTAGAGATTTAAACAGCCTGCCAAATGCGGCTCACCTGGAAATGTTATGAGCAAGCTTTCAAACCTTACACTGTGTCACAGAAGCTGCCCTCTGATGGACTATGTATCATCCTTTCAGAAAAAGTATAAAGTATCCGATTATAAAAATGGAAGAAATGCCAATTTGGTGCTAAGAATGAAACATGGTTCACGTATAATTGAAATATATAAGTGAACGAATAAAATTCCTCGGCATTCTGCACCATACCTGTGTTCCTTACTGCTGTCTCATTTAGGGATTATAAAGAAAGCTTACTGCTATGTTTCAAGGCTTAGATCAGAAATAATCTCCCATATATTAATCTCATTTCTTGATCATTCAAAGTTTGATAAATTTTATATAAATCTATTTTGTACCACTTTTACCACACAAATGACCCCTTCCTGGTAGACAGCCGATGTGCTTTGGATTACCTGCACTATGCGCTTACATGCTTGCTGATACGGTCTTCTTTGGGAACCTTCGCTTTTGCTATGCAAGGCTTTCGTTATCCACATTTCTAGCTCTAGTCCTTCTGGACATCTCACTTTGCCCACATTATTAGGCATGTGACCTGCTCAGAGTAACAAAACTAAAAACTGGTAAATGAGTTACTAGTAAATCCCAACACAGTGACTTTTCATAATGCAGGTTGAATACAATGCAACTTTCACATTGGGTGAACTGATTTTGATAACTAAAACATGTCAATCCAATAGTGTATGGAACAACTGTGAAGAACTACTTGACTAAATTACAACATTTCTAACTTCATTTAAATAAAAGTTTTCCATAGCAATAAAGACAAAGAGATGAAAACAATGCAGTCTGCTAACCAATCCTGAAGGTACAAAAGTTAACAATATAGGTTGGTGATTAAAAATGCAGACTCTAAAGTTGGACTATGGGTTTGAATCCACTTTCCACTCTGTATTAGCTCTGCAAGCTAAAACAACTCTATCTCTATGTACTGCAGTTAACTGTAAAATGTAACAGTCAGGCCTGCTGTAATGGGTTAGTATAAGGATTAAATTAATACTTAAAAATGCTTAATGTTTGATACATAATAAATACATGATATGCAAAATAACATTGAGTAGTGAATGAATACAATTTAGAATGACATTAGGAACCTCACAGAGTAACAATGTGAATTCTTTACCATCAGGATATCCTCAAATTTTTAAAATATTTAAAACCTCATATTTACTGCTTAAAGATTCTTCTTCTAATGTAATCATTTGGGGAAAATTATTGCTCCCAGATGAATGTAAACAGCCCAGAATAAATTTTTTTCAACTGTAATAATTAATTACAAAAATGCTGGTAATTACCAGACTCCACATCTGTTGTTTATAAACATCAATGCTTCTGGGCATCTTCAGCATTTACTAGCACTCCCTGGACAAAGTTACAATGTTCATCTATAGACCTGATTTTAAAATATAAGCAAAGATGTAAGATTCATTTCTTTTTCATTAGAAAAAAAAATATAGATAGATAGATATAGATATATATACGTAAAACATTACTTTTATTTTAAAAATGACTTTTGTACAAGACTATTCTTAAAGGCTTTTTAAAAATTTATTTATTTTATTTTTATTTTTTTGGTGGTACCGGGGATTGAACTCAGGACCCTGTGCTTGCCATACTGAGCTCTCTCCCCAGCTCCTGTACAAGACTATTGTAGTCTTGTACACTATTCTAACGTGCAAGTTTTCTTTGTAATTTTTTCTCTCTCATTTCTAGCCATTCCTTTTTCTGCTGCCTTATCATCTGCTGTGCTCTCCTAAGCACTCTGTATATCACATTCTGAGAGTAAATGTAGTCCTTTTCTTACTGTTTTTTTTTTTGATCATCCCTTATTACCTTTTCTCCCACATTCTGGGTCTGAATATGGCACTAACCCCTGCAATGAGCCTCAGTCCCGAATGCAATGTAAGACGGCATGAAGAGCAGGCCACTCCCGCACGGCACTGATAAGCCCTGCCAGATTCATTGCCTCGGAGAAGACTGGCAGGCTGGGAGCTCATCTGGCAATTTTATCTGTAGTTTGAAGCTGTAACACACCATTCATAGCAAGGTATCCAGGAGTAAAGCGTTTATGTTTTTGTCTACGGGGCTCTTGTGTTTCTAAACTTTAAGTCACTTGGAGATTGGATTCTAACAATTACACATGAAGGGGACAGGAAACAGCTTTCTGGAGTGTGCAAAACTGTCAAGCTGTATTATTTATTTTTGGACCAGTGATCAAACTTAGGACCTTGTACTTGTCAGTCAGGAGCTTCAGTCACTGAGCTATCTCCCCAGCCCTGTCAATCTTTTTTTTTTTTTTTTTTTTTTGATTTTGCATTTTGACGTTTACTCTGGAAGCTTTAGAGTTACAGAACATAGGAACTTCATATTCTGTGGAAAAATTAAATATTATTTTTGGAGCATGAAGAGAGTTGAAATCTGAAGTATTTCCCAACTGCAATTATCCACTATGACACTGTCTCACTTGGTTTGTATTTCTTTAAACTGGTTTTATGAAATACTTGATGAATATGGTGAAAAAAAAGGTATGATATAAAGAATATCAGTAACAAAGAATACTCACATACTGAACATGACATTTAAAAGAAAATTACCATTTTAATTCCCCTCATGTCACTTATAACAACTTCCCTTCCTCACCTCAAAGTTGCACTATCCTAAATTTTTATTGATTATTTTCTTACTGCTTTTTGTTTTTCTCACATCACAACTGAATCTCTAAAAAATACAGAGTTTCATATATATTTTTTGATCTTTACCTAAATAGGTCATACAGTGTTCTTTTCAGTGAATAGACTTTAGCATAACACTCTATCCTTGAAACTCCTGTAGATGTAATTCATTCATTGACCTTTAAATGAAGACACAGGTGACTCCTCTAGGATAATGATGCAGCTTCCAACACTGCTACGACAACCCAGTGATTTGCTCCTCATATGCCATGTGAGTTTCTTCAGCATTTTTTAGGTACAAGCAAGCTACTTTGAGCAGGAGCTGTGAGGTTGTCTCCATTTCCTCAGCAACACTTGGTATCATATAATTTGTCATTTTGCCAATATAGCACACGTGGAACATTCCTGCAGGTCTCACTATGCAGCTCAGACTTATAGTGATCCTCCTGATTTCTGCTTCCCTAGTGCGGGGATTACAAGCATGCACCACTATGCCTGGACTCCATCACCGGCTTAGCACACCTGGGGGCGGGGCCAGCGTGGCACGCGGTACCAGGGATCAAACCCTGTCCCCTGCACTTACCTAAGCAAGTGCTTAGTCCGCTGAGCTATATCGGCAACCCTTATCTGTTTTCTTTTTGATCCGTAGGAGTTGGAAATATTCTAAAACTAACTTTTTGTCAGGTGTAGTTTTGTAGTAAGATTCTGTGTTTTGGAATTTCTTTTATAATGTTTTTCCATGAACCAATGTTCTTACTATCAGTCTAACTGTACTTTCAACTTTCCTCTTCAGATTAGCACTTTTTTTTGAAAACCATTCTCTGCCCAGTGATCCTTGCCCAAAGCTGTCTTTCAAAGATTTACAGTTTTCCCTCAGTCTTTGATAAAACTAAATTTTTATGTATAATTCAAGGCAGAGGTTCAATTCATTTTCCACATACACATAGGTGAAGTGCTCTAACACCACAGCATCCTCACCCCACTGATCTATGACAGAAGCTCTGTGAAAACACTCTGAACTACTTTTCTCCACTCTGTCCCTGATCGATATGTATTCCTCAAAATAACAAAGTGCCTTAGTAACTATAGCTGAATAAGTAGTTTTCTCTTTATTCATCAAGAGTGGCTGTGTTACTTCTGGATTTTTATTTGGTCATATTGTTCCCAAATCCACATTGAAGATTTATTTAAAATGAGTAGATCTGTTTTCAATTCTGAATCTTCCAACCTATGAAATGAATTCTCTTCCTTTGATGGTTTCTTTAATGTTTCATATCAATTATCTTTAAACATCTAAGTACATATGGATGTATAAAATGGATTTGCTTCATTTATAGAGATAGTAATATTTATTCTTTTTTCATTCTTACTGTGGTAATTTCATTAGCTAATTTATGTTTAGACTGACACTGTGCATTCAGATTTATAAGGTTCTATCCCTTTCATCTATTGCTATATTAATGCTACACTGATAATTTTCATTCATGGTTTATGCCCTTAGAAATCTGTGGTTGTCCTATCCCACTGTATTCTGTTTTTGATACAAATTTAAGTCATCTAAAATAAATGTGGACTTGCACTATGCTCCTAGGAGTGCCGTGAGAAAGTACCACAAATGTAGTGGCTTTAAACAGCAGAAACTGCCATGTGTAGTGTTGCACACCTTAGAATCTCGTAACTGTGGGAGGCTTAGGCAGAAGGATCTCAAATTTGAATCTCACATGGGCAACTTAGCAAGACCCTGTCTCAAATAATAAAAAGGGGTTGGGATATACCTCACTGTTACGACCCCAAGTTCAATTCCCAATATCAAAAGAAAAAAAAGTGGTTTCAAAAAGAGACCAGAATTAGGTACTGGCCATGCTCTTGGAAGAGTCCAGTGGTAAACTCTTCCTAAATTCTCCGAAGCTTCTCATGGCTCAGGTTCCACAGCTGAGGGTTCCACCACTCTACTCTCTGCCCCCCATCTTCCTATGGACTTCCTCCCCATGAGCCTCAAAACTTCACAGGGTTCTATTTGTTTTCTCCTTTTCTAAATTTGGAAATAATTTATATAGAAAGCAATGTGTTTCTTTAGTGTTTGTTAGAGCTTAGCAAAAAGCTTTCTGAATCTGAGCTCCTTGCTTGGAAGATTTAAAAATACTAACGTCCTTTAAGATTCAGAGGCTGCTATTTAGGTTTTTATCTTCCTGCTCACTTTATTTCTGATGACTGCCCATATTTGCACCTAACCTTTCATCTCCTGGTACAAATTTGCCAGTGTCATCTTTTCATTGTCTACTACATCTGCAGTTATGCTCTCGCTATTGCAGTATATTGCAGCATTGTTTATTTGTGCATTTTGTCTTCTTGATCTTTCCAGAGGTTCACTCTTTAGTGTTTCTCTTATAAATTTTTTTTAAAATGTATTTAGTACAGGATCTACAGGGTCTCACTACACAGATCAGACCCATAGTGATCCACCTATTTACAGCCTCCCAAGTACTGGGATGACAGGCACATGCCACCACGCTAAGTCTCAGTCGCCATCTCAGCATGCCAGGGGCGAGGCCAGCACGGCACACCAGGGATCAAACCCCGGTCCCTGTGTCTGCCTAAGCAGGCATTTTAATTTGTTAAGATATCTGGAATTTTTCTCTTAAAATTAAATTTGAGGGGCTGGGGAGATAGCTCAGTAGAATACGCGCTTCCCTGGCAAGCTCAAGGGCCTGAGTTCAATCCCCAGTTCCACACAAAAAAAAATAAATAAATTTGACATTTTGACATTATTTCCTAGGAATTTTTTTAGTGCATAAAATTTTGTTCACATTTATTACATAGTTAATTCTACATTTTGGACTTCTTTTTTAAACTCAATACATTTTAGTAGAAAGCAAAACACAAAATACCTCTCAGAAATCTGAAATCCCTTTCCATAAACTAGACCCTGCCTTACCCCAAGGAACAGTGTGACAGGCCATGTGCACTCGGGACCGGTGTACTCACAGTGTACTCTCTTCTGGTGACAGAGCTGGAAAGCTGTCCTCTGACCCAGAGTAGCTCAGAAATCCAACTTTCTTTCTTGTGATTTACTCCAAGTTACTCTTTTCCACCATCTATGTGTGTATAATTTTCTGCTTTGAAAATTATATCTGATGTTTCTATTCCACTGTACTTATTTTAACATGCATATGTAACTTAACAGAGCCTCTAAGCAACAAACTCCTTCAGTTCCCCAAAGCAACACAAAGAGCTTAACAACAAGGACATGCTAGCATATATCGCCAAATATATGATCCATTATTATATATTCTTGTTCTCTAGCATTTTGTTTTCTTTTTCCATCAAAATTGCTGGATGTGGTCAACGCTTAGACTGACCCACATATTCTGGCATCTCCAGCTTTCCCTTCTTCACCATTTTCCTTCCTCCTCCAAGTACATTCCCTTCAGGATTTTCTTTAGAAGTGGACTGTTGTTAGCAAATTCTGTTCTTTTCTCAAATTTTTCTAAAAATATCTTTATTTCTCCCTCAATTCTGGAAAATTAAGGCACTCTATAATTATACATTACTCTATTATGTAGAAGGAGGCTTGCTCAGAGCATCTGGTTCACCATAGTAAGATAAAAGTCTTAATCAGTCACCACAATAACCACAGAAAACAGTTTTATATTTTTGAAATTACAAGCAAAACAAAGCTACCAGTTTCAGTTACAATATGGGAATCTTGAAAGCAAAATGAGAGCAATGGAGTGGTGGAAGAGAATAAACACAAACAATCTATTAACTTCGCACACTTACCATGTTGCTTGGATTTCTTTTTCTTTTTCTTCTTCTTCTTCTGTTTTGGTTTGTAGTGATCTTTATCTCTCTTCTCTTTCCTTTCTTTCTCCTTCTCCTTCTCTTTTCTCCTACCTAAATGACAAAAACAAATACTTTAGTAATTCTGAGGGATCCTGAGTTGTTTCTTTGTGGTTAACCTAAAAGGCAGCATTTACATTTTCATCAGCTATCACAGTCACCTGCCCAGGGTGGATGGAGTCAATTACACTGCTCATGAGTCTGGAAGTCCTGTTTAGCTTATTGGACTATAAGAGGGGATCTTCATTAGCAGTGTTGAGAAATCCCAACTCCTGACACCTTAAAGTTAACACAGACAGTAGTTAAAACCTTTAAGTGAGTAATATACTCAATTTCTAATGTGGCATATAGTTAAAACCCATAATTAAAAAAATAAATAAATAAAACACCTCCCTGAGGAGACTCAGCATTTCTATATATAACAAATGAAGAAAATATATGAGATTTTAAAAAGTGGACTTTTTTTCCTTTGGAAAAAAAATTCTTAAAAAACCAATTAAGGCAATCCATAAATAACTACTTCAGCCTTTTGACACTTGTGTATGTAAGAAGAGCAGGAATATGAAAGAAAAATGTATCTTAAACTTATTTCCCTAAAATTTTAAAGCATTCTTTTCTCCAACCATATATAAAGAAAATAATTAGCTATCCTAGAACATTCTCCAAGTTAAATCACATACATTCTAGTAGCTACTGTTCCAACCAGTATGTTTTTGCCCACAAATTGTCCATGACAGTTCATCTATTTTGAGACAAAAGTTCTGATTAGCTAAGCTAAAAAAGTATTTAAGGCTATCATCAATTATTTAATGACTGTTAATTATTACAGCACAAAAATAGAAAAAGTGGAAAAACTCAGTGTCCTTTTTATAAGGTATACTAAAGAAAAAATGATTTTAATGTATCATCCATCTTCTAAGTATAAATATCATGCGGATGCTTATTTGAAATCATAATTTTAAATACCAGTGTTCAGAAATGCAGAAATTTTTAGAAGCCAGACACAACTGTGACAAAAAATACACACAGAACTACAAGATGTGTACTGAAGAAACAGCGTCTCTGCAGCTGACTAACACTGATAAGCAATGAAGCAGATGATCACATACAAAACAGCACAGGAGGGCAAAGAAGAGACAGACTTTGTCCTCCCTCTATGTCAGGCTTTCTAGGCTTTTGCTTAAAGATTGTTTTCTGTTCATACCAAAAGTAGTTGAGCTTTTTTCTTCCAATTTCACTTTTTTTTCTGTTTTCGAGATTCCTGTGGATTAAGTGGAAAAGAAGTATATTTCATTAAAAGAGATTATAAATATAGGACAATGTTTTTAATTCTAAGAGTTTACAAAATTCTATATGATCTTTCTGCCCCTTAAAGATTTAGACTATTTTCCTGCCTAAAGTAGTAAAAAATGTGGGATTTCTTACTTGAAAAAACTGATAAATTAGAGCTGGGTTTCCTCCTACAGACTACCCAAGTTCAAACTCTGCCTTGGGTTTCATTTAATGAGCCTGTACTCCAGTTTCCTTATCTGCCAAATAAGATTACAAATGTCAACCACATGTTGCTATCAAGACTACAAAAGCAGAAGCACATAAAACATTTACTCAGACATGGCAAATCAGTACCTTTTTGTTTTCACTTTTTCTTTCATGGTACTGGGACTAACATTTGAGACTACCCCACTTCCAGAAATGGCGTAACTACAGGCCTGACTATGAATAAGAATGAAGATGTCCCCTCCTAACTCTAACCCTAAGCTAGGAGCAAAGGTCTCCTGTGGTGCTACACCTATGCCCAACTCAGGAGATGCAAAACCCATGTAACTAATACGCTCAAGGACAACTTCTGCTTCAGCGACACTTCTGACACAAATGCAACTCAGAGCATCCAAATGAAATACAGGTCATATTAAAGTAGACTGAATTGTAACACCCTACATAAAATTTTTAAACTAATATCTGATCTTTGGTTGCCTAGAACAAACTTTCACACCTTTGAATTTCATCATGAGATGTTATTAGGCAACAATAACCCAATCAAAACATTCTCCACAACATTTTACTTCCTATATAAATGTAAAATCCAAAGGCATACTTACACATAAAAATAATTTTCATGACACTGAAGTTTTATTACCTATAGTCCAAAACACATTTTAAGCCAATATTGTACCTCACTAACACAATAGTAGGCTGACACAGATATATTTCACCCTGATTCTCATTCCTGATGTTACTAACTTATTTGTGGCAAGGGTGAACTTAAAAAAATATCTATATTACAATGTATTTTATTAAGTTTAGTTACCATCACTACCATTTAATACTTTTTTTTATTTTTAAAATCATTCTACAACAGTATCAAAAAGCACTTCATTCATCTTCAAGTATTTTATATATGTGATATAAACATATAAAAAATACCACTCAAATGCTAAGAAGGCTCTAGTAAATAAATTTCAAATGAATAAGAATACTGATCATTTCACCTATGATGACAAAAAGTGAAAATGACATTACGGCAAGAGGGAATACAATTGCACTTCCTTATTTCAAGACTAAGAACAAATGCAATACATTTGTTTGCCTACTAATTTTGTACTACGGGAATTCTACAAATGATGCAATTTTCTTGGAAACTAGACAGGCTTTATAATTGAAATGATGAAAATATGCTTGCAGACCGCAGTGAGAACAGAAGTAGAACTTGATTATGATTATTGGTCCATGCTCCTCCACAGCTCAGATCTCCAGGGAAAAGCTACAGCAATGATGCTTGAAATCCCAGAGTCTGGGAGAGGGTCAGATTAAAGGAACTGCCTTCCTCCATTGTTTTCATTGACTGGAATGTGTGTCACCTGCCCCTAGGAATGTGGAAGACAAATGCAGAGCAATGTAGCAGGCCATACTACAGGGGACAGCACAAGAAGACACACACACAGTCGGTCCAGAGTGCTTTCAGGTTCAGAGCCAGCTGTCACATATTCCTGGGGATCCCAAATATCAAAAGCAAAATTGGGAAACTGAAAAAGGGTTGTCCATGTCTTACACAGTACAGGATATTAGGATAATATTCAGGTCTACAAGAGAGACAGAACTTTTTTAAAATGACTATATACAAACAGAAAATCAAAATACACCTGTTCTATAATTTAACTAGAGAACATATTTAGGTTACAAAAAAATTCACTGTATTCGGCCAAATAGCTCAGTGGATTAAAGCACCTGCAAGCAGGTGCAGAGGCCGGGGTTCAATCCCCAGAACTACCTTTGGTTTTCTTTGGTGAGAAAATTATAGTATTAACCAATCAAATAATATAATTCATGGAATATCCACAGAGGATTCACCAAGAACTGAACAACTATTTTAAGTATGCCCCAGGGTGCCCTGATATGGCAATTGAGACTTGGTGTGGTGGCACAGGCCTGTAATCCCAGCTCTTGGGAGGCTGTAAACAGGCAAATCACTACTAGACCAATCTAGTAGTGAGACGTGAACACCCTACAGACTCTTCCCTAAAATACACATACACACACACAAAAAAAACAAAAAAACAGAATTTCACTATATTGCTCTACTTCACTTTGTTCTAGAATTTGAAAACTTAAGCAATAGATTATAGAACACTGATTTTTAGACTTAATTTTATCAAAAGAACATTTCTTCAAATAAATTAATATATGACAACCTAATACAAAAACAAATGAGCTACACTTATTAAAATAAGAAAGGTATCTCTGAATCACACTTGCTTACAATTTCAAAACCAGTAATGGAAAATGATTTCCAAAGCTGCTTTTAGTTTTCTGAGGTAAGTATCTCAAGATTCTTCCAGCTAAAAGGAAGCAATGCCTGGGACTCACAAGGGCCAGGTGCTGCAGAAACCATGAATACTTGCTGTGGGGGTAGAAAAAGGTCAGGGTTTCCAACTGTAGAATTTTGTTTTTAGCAATTCCACAAAATAAACTAAGGAACAATTTGAAACAAAAAAGCTTTTAAATAGTAAATACACTGCTGACATAAAAAGTTGGAGAATGATTAATGGTCAATTTAAAGCCAGCCAGTCAGGTAACCAGATAAAGAGTTTTTGTCTTGCTTTTTTGCTATCCTAACATAAATTACCCCTACCTTTGGCTTCCTTTGGTGATAAAATTATTGTATTAACCAATTAAATAATATAATTCATGGAAAATCCACAGAGGATACACTAAGAACAGAACAACTATTTTAAGTATGATAAATACACATACATTTACATTTCATTCAAAATATGACTTTATCACAGTTCAAACAAAACTTAATGAATTTTACCTAAAATGAAATTAGACCCTCATTCCCACAATACCCACCCTGCCCACCCAGTGAGAACCCCCAGATCCAGTTCTAGCCCAGGCCCGGTGACTGTGTGGGAGAGCTTCCACACCCTGCTACTACTCCACCTTGTCCCCTGCAGACTCAGCTCATGGCTGGCATACAGGCCTGAGGTGAAAGCCTGCAGCTGCAAACCCTGCAGAGAAGGTAGGGGACAGAACCACCCAGCGTATCCAGGAGCAGAACATCTTGCCAGAGGGGCACAAGAAGTTCACTCCCAAGGGCAGCATCAGGAAGGAGCTCAGCACAGCAGCCAGACCCAAGTCAGGAACAGCTGGATAAATCCGAACTTTGTAGATCTGCACCTGAATTTCAGTAGGTGCTAAGGTTATA
>NDGM011247335.1:0-14374 GCA_002564305.1 Octomys mimax
TTTTTTTTTTTTTCTCATTAGGAATTTTCTTTCTTGATATCTGCTCTGAGCTATTAAGAAAATTCCTGTCCCATGATGCCATTGTTCTTGTGTTTGAGCCTCTTTCTACATTAATTACATTACATATGATTTTGTAAACTTCAAAAGCTGATGAAATGCTGGTTGTAAGACCAGGAAAACAGACCCAATGTAACCAGAGAATAAGAAGAACCATGTAATATGCTTACTTGTAAGTGAAGTTTTGCAGTTTTTCTTAAAAGCAAAGGTTGTTCGTTAAGAAATGAAAAAAAAAGATGGTTAATGACTTTATTTTTGAAAGGCGAATATTGCCTTTTGTTCTTTTTTATAGTGATAAGGTGATAAGACTTATTCCCAAAACAGAAGAAGAAGCGAATGCACTGAAGGAAATATACCACCGACTCAAGGTAACAGATTTACTCACTTGTACAATAAAATTCTGCCTTTTATTCGTTTACAAGACCTGACTGACTTGAGTTCAATAATGGGATTTAATTAGCCAGGAGAAATAAAAGCTAAGAGATTAATTGAAAGAGTATTTAAAGAAAAGTTTAGGCTACTGACAGAGTTCGAAGAACAAAAACACCTTGGAAACTTATTTTGCTTTTTATCTTTAATAGATGAATAATTTTAGTTCATAGTTTTCAGAGCTTCACTTTTTCTTCTTGGAATCTTCTTGTAGATCACTTTGATACTTTCCTTCTAATCAAATCTTTAGAAGTAAGTTGAGGAAAGTGAAAGCTAGAAATTCAAGCTGACTAACATTGCTATATTTCAGTTGGTTTGAAGAAAATTTTATTTGCAAAGGATGAAATCTCTGATTATTCGATCTCTAATGGGTTTTATAGATTTTTAGAGTTAGACTTTCTCATTTTCCCATTATTGTGTGTAACTGAGCATAGGTCTAATTCAAAAGCTATGCTGAGAAGTGTGGCAACTGGCTCCCTTCCCTGCCTACCAGAGTAGAAGTAGGCCCTTAAAGGATGGTAGTTCAGGCTTCGTTTTCATGGATGGCACAACAGATTACCAAAGGGCCATCAATAATCTTTAATATCAAACAGAGAAATATATCTCCTAGATGATAGAAGTACAATCCTATTTGGAAAATTATACAAGCCCTGCTCAGTAACTATGAGCCCCTCACGGTGCAGTGTAGTTTCCATGAATTACCTCATGAACGTGATTCTATGAAGTAGGTACTATTATTATTGCTGTCTTAAGGTGAAAAAAACAAAAAGAGAAAGATGAACAGAGGTTAAATAACTTGGAATAACAGAGTGTGGAATTGAAATAAGCATATAAGCCATACCAAGTCCTTTAGGACCGTGGTGAGGCGTTCCTCTTGCCTCCAGTCTGATCATATTCAAAATAGACAAAGTTAGGCTGAGTTTACAGAGCAGTGGAGTATAGACCCCGAATATGAGTGTTATCCTCATATATGGCTATGTTCCTACAGTCAGGGGCTGTCATTACTACCCTCAGGTTCAGGATTTTCCAAGAGGCCTCATGTGCATATAATCTATTCACAGCTATGATTAATTATAGCAAAAGCATACAAAACAGAACCAGCAAAGGGAAAGAGGGCATGAAATGAAGTTCAAAAACCCCAGGCACAAATTCCAAGCATTTTCTGCCTGAACTCATGTAGGATGTGCTTAATTCCCCACCTCCACCCGGAACAATGAGTTCTGGCAACATATTTGCGAAGCTATCTATCAGGAAAGCCTGACTTAGTAGCCAAGGCTACATTGGAGCCTGATCATACAATCACCTTTACCCTGACACATTCTAGACGCCTAGGAGAAAAACAAATATTTGCCAAGTAGGCCTTTGTAATGTTTGCAGAAATGGTTAGGCACATTATGTCACTTTGGGGAGTTAAGGTGATAGAAACTCTCCCAAAAGCTAAATTCCCAAATGCCACACAAGAAAAAAAAATGTTAGAATATTGATGGATAGATAGGCCTTTCTTATGAGAGCAGTTTCAGGCTTTCTCTGCTAAATCTTTCCTATGCATTCATTCACTTCCTTTTACTACAGAGGTAGCTTATTGGACTAAAGTTTGAAGTATTGAGTTTAGATAAATTTCTGTCTAAAAGCATCCTGTTACCTTGATGTCATTTTAAATTTGAATGATTTTACCAAGTGATCCATTTGCACTACAGAAAGCAGCAATTCTGACCAGGCAGAGAAAGCAGCCTGCAGAGAAGAAAGAATGTGACTGTCTGTCATCTTCTACCCTGTGGAGCAGATAGGACAGAATCAGGGCCATTGCTAACAGCTTCTCTGCATGTACTGTGCAGTGCCTCCAGGGGGACAGGAGAGAAGTTTGCCAAAGACTTTACTTGCCACCTTCTCCTAAAGCACTATGTGGTTGACAGAATTGTAGGATGGCCCCAGGATCTCTGCCCCCTGGTGTACTTGCTCTACACGATTGCTTCCCTGTGAATATGATGATGCAGTCCTTTCCCAGATAATACTGCCTTATAGGGCAGAAGGGAGCTTACCTGGAATGGGCCTGTCCCAAACAGATGAGCCCTTTAAAAGTAGAGTTTTCTCCAGCTGTTGACCAAGAAAGTGCTCCTGCTGGTCTCAAAGTCATTGATAAACTGCTCTATTATAAACGGTCCACAGGAGGCACATGCCAAAGAATGACCGCTCCTTCTTTGAGGTAGGAATGATCCCTAGTTGATAGGAAGCAAGGAAATGGAGATAATAGTACTACAACCATGAGAACATGGGTTCTACCACATACAGCTTGGAAGAGGCCTGTGGGGCCCAGATGAGAATGTAGCTCAGCCAAAATGTGAGTGTTAGCCCATTCTAGCCAGGAAGAGAGAATCCAGCCAGCCATGCCCAGGCTTCTGATATACAGAACTGTGAGACAATACATGGCTATTGTCTTCAGATGCTATACTTGTGGCTATTGTCCCACAGCAATAGAAAGCAGACAATTAACAACATACGTCTTGGCCTTTGGCTCCCATTTTCCTATATAAAGGCTTCAAATTAATTTTCCTGGTTTTATAACAAAACATCTTAAGGAAAATGAAAAGTGATTAGATTTCTTGTTTGGGATACAAATTCACAATGTCATCTCTCAAACATGAGCAAATTCAAAATGTGTATACAATACTGAGTGGAATTTGAGAAGCTTATGGCCAAAGCATAGCTAATCAAATATACAACTGCTGTTACAAAGCTGGTTACTTTCCTAATTAAATTTTATGCTTTTGCTGAAGATTTGAAACAAGAAAGTTAAACAGAAAACCATGCCCCCAGAGAACTGGACTGAGAAAGCACCAACCAATTAAATTGTTAATTAAGAGCATAACTATGAGTTAAGTAAAGTTATGATGGAAGGGAACAGTTTGCAGGTGAGTAAAATTAGAATCTGAACACCATGTCCTGCCTACATTTCTTTCCAGGTTCTTTGTGCTCTGAAGGAACAGAGGTGGCTTTATGAAGGACACAATGTTTCTATTATGGAATTGACACAACTTTGTTGGAGAAATTACTGACATTTCTGTTTCAAACTTTCTCATCAGAGAGCTATAAGATAAGAAATTGCCCCATTTTTCAAAGAGTTTGTCACTTTTTTCAGTGGGGAGCATAATCTCAAGAAATATCAGCTGGTTTGTCAGATGTCATTGAGGGACATGACAGAGTTATAAAATCCCATCGAGGAAAATTGTACTTTCTATGAGGAAGGCTTTGTTCCTCCTTTGCTTTAAAGCAAATTTGCTTCCACCATCCCAGTATGGCTCCTCTGTCACTCTCAGTTTTATGTGAAGGGAACTCATGTCTTCTCTTACCTTTCTTGAGGTGCTCCCCAGTCATTCACTGGACTTCCACATGGAGTCCCTGTGAATTTATTAACTTGAAACATCCAACTAGATCATTTAATTGATTGGAAAGCTTATAAGGAAGAAGATTGATTATAGAATTCATGTGGTGATAGTGTGGGAATTATATAGTCCCAATTTTATTAAGAACTGATTATATAATTACAGAAGCTCTTGATCATCACTATAGTAGAAAGAGTTCTGGGATGCAACCTCACCCACACCCTGGCCAGGAATCTTGGCCCTGGTCCCACACATCTTCCAGATAACTGATCAAACTGTAACCTAGATGCTTCCATAAAAGGATTTTGCAGGTATAATTATGATACCAAAACAACACTTAAAATGCAGAGGCTACACAAGTGGGTCTGACCTAATCAGGTGAGTCCCAGTTGTTTTTTTTTCAGATTATTTCAGAAGAGAAGATTAGAGGGACTCGCCCTTTCTAGCCTGGAAAAAAATCCAACACCCATGTTGTGACCTTTAAGAGATTGCATATGCCTGCAGATTGCTGAGGCTGCCCTTACCCTATGAAAAGAAAAAATGGGGTCCTCCATCCTCCAGTCCCAAGTAAAAGAATGTTACCACCAACAAGAGAATACAGGAACTTCCTGAGCATAGATGAGACCACAGCCCAAGATGACAGCTTGGTTTCAAACAAGTATCACCCTCAACAGGGAATCAAACCACACTGCGCCCAGAGCGCTGACCTACAGAAACAGCAAAGTAATACAATCAAGCTGCTAAATTTGTGATAACTTAGCAAATAAAATCTAATACAGTGGTCCTAAGCAGTTAGTAACTTGGTGCTCTGACTGAAGATGCTTTGCAACAGAAAATGGAAAACGGAGTTAGAGACAATGGGCTATCAATATTTTGGGGACTGAAACTTACCTTTCCTCTCACTTTTTTTACTTAAGGTTTTTATAGAGTAATGAAGCAATATCATATCACTATTGCTTTCTCTAGCATAATTTTTGAAAGAGAAAACTCCTTATAATCCAGGCAAATGACCAGATACAGTCAGGGATTAAATTTCAGGAACATAATTTCCATGCATTACCTGCATTTTTCTTTTTCTGTGTGTCTACTGATATTTAGTAAACTCAATAACTACAATGTATTAAGAGAAAGAATGCAATATGTGGGAAAATAGGAGTACATTAGAAACATTTTTTCAAAGGTAAAAAGCCTGCTATGCAGAATCATGATTATAGTAATGATTATTACCTAAGAGCTATAGTTTAGATCTTAAATGTCCTCCCAACTTGGCTCCCCCAACCTGTGATTCTGTTGGGAGCTGGTGCAAACCTCAGAAGGTAGGGTCTATCGAGAGAAAGTGAAGTCACAGGTGCATCTGCCCTTAACTGGGAAACTCCCTTTCCTTTCTTTCTTGCTTCTTCACTGCCATGAAGGAAGTAGCTTTCCTCTCCCGTGTGCTCTGCCGTGACATGCTGCCATAACACAGGCCCAAAAGCAACCATGACTGACTCCTCTCAAACTGTAAGCCAAAAGAGACACTTAGCCCTTTTTAAATTGTTTACCACAGGGACAGAAAGCTGATTAATGTACCCAGTGATGCCTTATTTAATTGATATAAGTAAGTCAACAACAAAACCTGGGGCCATTAGCATAATGTTTTGAGTTGTTTGTATTTCCTTGACATAAAATTTTGAAAGTACCTGCTCTTTGTGGACAGTACACATTACTATTTCAATGATATTTAAGGAAACAGTTTCAAAACCCAGGTGAAACACAATCTCTCATAGAAGTTGATCATGACCAAGCTCCCTCACGCTTGAGAGCTCACCTATCAATGCCTTACATGTGTGGGTAGTGATTGGTAGGCTTTGGGTTACAGTGAAAAGACAGTAAGACTGTGTATCTCATTATCAATCACTAAACCAGACTGGCTTAGTTGTAAGTCACAGGATGCCAAAAGAGTGAGAGAGCAAACTTGCAAAATTCCTTGAACCCAAGTGAACAATGACACTTCTGCCACATTCAGCTAAGCAAAAGGACTCAATATTCATCCCAGATTCAAGGGATACAAACACTGACTCTGGTGTTTGATGAGAAAGTTTTATAGTGTGAAGACTTTGTTTATTATTTTTGTAATCCCTCTTTGTTACATGACATTTTCTATTCCTTACCCTCATCACCACAACACATACATAGTCCAATCTGTCACCAGATCCCTGATGGAAGATGATCTCTGCCTAATTTCTCTTCTGCCATCTCACTGTTACTGTCTTAGTTTTGTCCCTGTTCAACTTTAGCCTTAATTGCACCAGTCTCCCAAATATCCTTCCTGTGACCTCCATAGGTGACTTCTATTTGTTCTCCACATTAGCCGGCATGAGCTTTCCAAAATGAAAAAAAAAAACCTGTCTCCTTTCTACTTTGTATCTTTTAAGTATACCCCATTGATGATAGAAGTAATTCCCAAACCAAACTGCACTTGGAAATTTCTAGCAAGGAAGCTTTCCATAAACATCTGACATCTGGCCCAACATCAGAAATTCGAACTCAGTTGCTCAGTTGAGGCTTTGTTGTTACTACTTAAAAAAACAAACAACAACAACAAAAAACGAATCTTCCTAGGAGCTCCTACATATAGACAGTGAAGTAAACCACTGGCCTCAGACATAGACTCTCATCTGACACACGGTCCTTCAATGACAACTGGATGCTTTTTCAATACTTCTCAGCATCTATCACTATTCCTCACTTGGTACCCAATGCCTCACCTTTACTAAAATACCATAATTGTAGTTTCTTACCTACATGTCTTTCTCAAGCCAATCTTTTCATCTAGTTTGCTCCCTTATCCACCTGGAAAGTGCTGTTCAACTCTGAAGCCATGAATAAACCTTGGGTTCTCCTGGAATTGTTTGGTCTTCAATTAATTCTACAGAGACTTATATCCTAACACTTTGCTCTTTCACCCCCAGTAGACTGACTGAATTTCGTACAGATCTGAAACATGACAGATTTCTGAATTGTAGATGTTAGCTGAGAAGTCATTGAAGGAAGGGAAAGGGTAACCCTTCAGCTGATACAAATGGGATTTACATGTATATCCGGGTCCTGCACCCTAGAAACACGGCCCAGCCTCTACTTAGAAGAGACCTGTGTGCCTTGATCCACCTCTCAGATGTCACTGTTTTTCATGTTCTTTTATAGGTTACCCTTTATATTTATTCTTGAAATTTCATCTGAATAATGTCAAATGTGAATTTTTATAGGGCATTAACCTATGCTCAAAGACAAAGGGACATATGATGTTTCTTTTTTAAAAACAGAGGTTATGCTTTGAATGAATGATAAGTTTTCTACCAAGTGTAGATTATGCTTTGTGTCATTCCTGGCTTCCATGAACTTGGATAACTCTTTGAATATTCATAAGCTGTAGCCACAAAAACTTAGCTTCATTAAAAAATTTCCATATTTTGATCCATTTTGCTTTTCTAGCTGTATAAACATGGAGCAATTCTCATACTGTGCTTTGTTTATGAAGTCAGAGTTGGTGAGAGATTTGTGTAACTTAGCCTTACAACCCTTTTCAGAAAAGTGAACCAATGTCCTAATACATAATATGAAAGTAAGCATGCAAATAAATATCAATGACCTGAAAGGATAGACTATTATCATCCAAATGTGTTAAATATTTGACTAAGTGAGATCTTATTCATATTATATGAGAAGATCAGTCAGAACAGTGTCAAAGGATAACCTTAGAGAAATACTTCTTGTGTTCAAGTCCAGAATCTTCCTTGTACTAACTGTGGGAATGTCAGCAAGTTTCTGATTTTTCTGAGTCTCCATTTCCTGATCTCCCTTGCCAGACAGAGAAGCTTCTAAAAGAAAGAATTACTTGACCAAATCCTTACGGTAGAATTGATGTCTGCCTCTGTTGTTTCCCTAATACTTTCCAGTATTAGGTACCTAGCAAATGAACAAGCAGATGGAGCTCTTTCCTCCATCCATTTGCCTAAGCTGTAATAAACACAACTCCTGGATTCTTATCAAGAACATATGTATAACTGAGTATATTTTCAACAAAATTTGTAAATGAAAATAATAATGGGTTCTTAACAATGGAATGATGGTGTCACATGGAATAGGCAGGAGTGTAAGGTAGGGAAATTATCCATCTCTTCTCATTATTAAGAAAAATTTATGGCATAATCAGGGTTTCTATAATACCTTATTGATAAGCTTTTTAAAGAGCCATCTCTGGGATCTGTAATCATTCTTTAAGTTCTTTTAACACTAACAGTTTTGCCTTGGGTGGTATATACAATAACTCTGATTATTAAAAACACTTGAATTTGAAAATCAGAACTCAAGTATTCTGCCTAAGAGGTGTTCTTTGGTTTGTATACTCAAAAAGGTCTGTGTCTCATTAATCCTCTGACATATTTTCTTAGTGAACCCATTTAGTGTACCCTAAAAATACCTATTAGAGATGCATACATGGCAATAAGTACTTTGTACCCTAAAATATTTCAGAGCAGATTTTTGCATATTCATCAGTCACAACCAAAAAGATTTTCTTCCATTAAAGGAGCTTCCTGTTTTCTACTATTTTATTTCTCTAGTTGTATGGAGGGATTAAAGATCCCATGGTCCCACAAACATATTTCTTGGATGTTTTCCTGGTTCATATTTGTTTTAAGGCTATCTGTTCATTAGTGTTCCTTTTATTCTCTCATATTCCATTGTGTTTTGAACGGACTGTGATCTGAGCTAAAAATCAGCATTACAGTATTGAAAAAGAGGAAAGAAGGAAACGCAAAAAGAATGAAGTATAATCTACCTGGGAAAAAGATATTGATCCAGTAAAGGAACTGTGATCTTTGATAAGCTACATCACAAATCCTATTTACTCCCTTAGCGAGATAATATGGGGAACAGAGGCAGAAGATGCCTTTGAGAGCAGGCTGAGCCTTTTGATAATGGTAATAGATAGCTTTTTGACAATATTCAGAGAGAACAAGCCTTGGGCTATCAGATAAGAAGTAAATAGAGGACAAATAATGGAAGGGTAGAGTATACTCTCCTTTATGCCTCCGATATTTCTATCCCTCCTGTCCTAGAATTCCAGCTACCATATTGTTAGAAATGGCTTGCCTGTCAAAAGTATCCCAAACCCTTCTTGCCTCAAACAAATAATTAGATAAGACAAGCCAAAAATGGTACCAAAAGTTTATTTCAAATGTAAAGAGTGAGTGAGTATGGAAGAAACCAGCTTTGTAGAGCAAACCTGGCAGAACAAGGGAAAAATAGATAAAAGCAAAAACAAAAGTACACACTGCCCCTGGAGAATGCAGCATGGGCTATTGTGGGAAGTCTTGGTAGTGAGCTCCCCATAGTGTCTCATCTTTTTATGTCACCCACATCTCACAGGAGCTTACAAGAAGTTCCACATATGGGATCGAGAGAATTCCTTGGTGCTGTCCTGGCCTCTTTTAATTGACAGGGCCCCCTCATCTCCCCAGCCAGCTTTGTTATGCCCTGTCTGCTATCTCAGTACCAAGAATTTGACTTAAAATAGGAGCCCAATTGCTTAATCAACAAATTATACAATTTGAGCAACAAGATCAGTTAAGGTACTGTCAGGAGTAATTTGAATAGAAAATGATTAATATAAAGTAATGCTATGATTTCAGTGTGATTTGTCCTTTCTAAAACTTACATTGAAATTTCATCCCTAGTATAAGTGTTGAGAGGTGGCGATTAGGCAATCAAGAAAGATTAATACAGCTCTTGCAGAACTGAATTATTTGCTAGGAGTACAGGTTATTATGCTATGCTGCCTGTTATGTTTTGTTTTTCCACATCTTCCCACTTGCCTTTCCACTTTTGTTGCCATGTTACAACAGACCCAAGGTCCTTGCCAGATACAAGACCTACTCTTGGATTTCCAGCCTCCAAAATCATGAGCTAAATAAATTTCCTCTCTTTATGAATTATGTAATCATAGTTATTCTATTATAGTAACAGGAAGAAGAATGAATCAAGTAATGTTAATTAGTGAATGGTGACTAATTTCTAAGAGGGTATAAGTGAAGAGATGGAAAGGCAGAGGCCAGGTACTCCCCTAGGATGTGGAACAGTACCAAAGAAGGGACTGTGCACTCGGTAGAGGAACAGTCCTTTGTAGAGTAGCTTCCCCTCCATCCTAACGGTGAGATCAAAATATCCTTGAAATTGGTGGGCCACTGAGTGATAGATTTCCTGGGGCAGGGACCCGGGAGATGGCTCAGTGGAATAAGCACTTCCCTGACAATTACAAGGGCCTGAGTTCAATCCCTGGTTCTGCCAAAATAAATAAACAAATAAAATAAAGAACATTTCCTGGGGCACCAACAGCATGAAGCTGATGTCTTGCTTAGGTGTCAGCAAAATTTGCTGGAGAATACTTGGGCCACTGTCCTTCCAACACACTGCCAAGAGCCCTGTCCTAGGAAGAATCCTCTTTCCTGAGTTTACAGTGTATGCCTAAGGCATCCTCTTGGCAAAATCTCCCATTGACAGATGTGACAGTTAATCTTGGTTGACAACTGGATCTGATTAGCATAGTAATTAGATTTTGAGCAGGCTATCTTCATCAATGGAGTAACCCCTGATAAGTTTATGGATGAATGGAGGTGGGGCCTATCTGGAGGAAATAAGGCACTGGGAGCAGGCCTTTGAAGGCTGTGTTTTCTTCTGCTCTCCCTTTCTGCTCTCTGGGCTGCCATATTTTCTGTCATAATGTCTCTGTCCTACAGCCACTGTGGACTGAAACCTTTGAAACATGGGCCAGAGTAAATATTTCTTATTCTAAACTGACTTTCTCAGGAATTTGATCACAGCAATGAAAATCTGACCACAATAACCAGCTATCAAAGAAGATATGTGTATAGAGTCCAACTTGAGAATCACAAAGTAGCACAAAACCTGATCCTGGAGTTGAAAGACAATGTGTTGCTAACAGTACCATATTTCTGTTAACCAGGGATATAATGGTTAATGAGACAAATTGAAGCCCTTCTTCTCACTAACCCTACCGGCTGCATTAACTATAGAGAAGTAAAAAGGCTATCACTAAAGATAGGGCGCTAAAGGATCATCTAAAATCCTACGCACCAAACACAAGAGAGGAGGGATTTCCCAGCTATTAAGCACTTTGCTGAATGCCAAATCTCATGTAATCCTCATCATTTACGTAAAAGTTTATCCCAATTTTATATATGAAAAATGGAGCCATGCTGCAGGAAACTTTTCCAATTTAAGGAGTTCCTTTTCAACATGACTTAAGGAAAATTTCACTTAAAATATTTATCAGGTTAAAAAAAACTTCTACTAAGACTTATGTTAGCCAGCTGAGAATAAGAAATGTCACTGAGAAATCTATCATGGCTTCTTTTACAGTGCTGGCCAACAGTGGTATACGCCTGGGCACTCACCCATCTCTCTTGTCACCTCTAGCAATCTCCCATGCTTTTTAAATTCGTCCTGATTGACATTTTGTTAAGTATGTCTCTACCTAGTATATTTTAATAATTAGAACCCATTAAAAGTCATTTTCCTAATGTGAAAACATGAATAATTAAGGAGGTGCTGAGAGACAGGAAGAAATGGTAATAGTGAATGTGGCATGTCTATTTTAACAAATTTAAAGTTGGTTCTACAAATCACAGATTTCATTATTTGTCCTAAATTTTGTGAAAACTACTAGAGAGGAAAATTTGCAGACTGTAAAGAGAACACAAAATTGACTTAGGAATAGCAAAATCTCTTCGCATCACTCCAACTTTCTTTAGCATTATAGAAGCCTTTATTTGTCAAAAGACCACTGGTCACAGTTATCAAATAAATTATACAGCTCAATATTGACTTTTACATGACTTAGAACATTTCTTAACATAATTTTTCCTTAATAACTTGTTCAAATAAAATCTATACCATATATACCCATAAATGAATTTAATCTCAAGTGAAGAATATAGGAAACAGGAGCCATAAAATTTAATTCTCTGACCAGTTGTACTCAACCTCTTTCCTTCATCAGCTCCTTGAATAATGGTCTCTGGAGAATGTTCATGAAGCTGGAAGGTAACTTCAAGGTAATAAGTGAGCAGTTATTTGAGGTTATAGGCAGGATTCCAGGTAACTTTAATGAAACACTGGAAGGTTCAGAAACATGGGAACAAAAGTTACAGTATCTTAAGTACAAAGTCCTGCTTGCAAACATTTACTCTGTAAGCCACACAAAACAGAAAATGCAAAGGTCATAGAGAAATAGGAGCATATTGTAAATGAATATTGTATAATGCACAAGCTGGCGTACCTATTGGGATGGAAGGACTCTAGGTTTTTTAAAGATTCCTGAAGTGGAGTTTTTTCATATGGCATACTGTTAGTTATGCCACCGGTTTTGTTTCTCTTCTTTCTGGGCACTGTGTTTTACAACCTCCCTTGCATTTAGTTAAGTGTGGCCAGATGACTCGACATACCCAAGGACATACACAAAAGAGATGTGGGCAATTTCTGAGCTGAGACTTTACCGAATGGAAATCTTCTCTCCATGCCTTCTTTCCTCTCCTGCTGCCTGCTTGAAAACAGAAACAGAAGCCAGGAATATAGATCAGACAAGGAAATTTTCCAGGTTCCTGAATCACCACATAGAGGAAACTGCCCACTCACAAGAAATACACACTATTGTCTGTTACAAGACTGATAAATACATTTCTCTCACATTTGAATCATTGTATTGTTCTTAAGTATCACTACAACTAATGAAAATAATACATAGACATAGAGAGTTACATTTACTTAAATGAAAATATGTGACCAAAGTTTGGCAATTGGGATGTAGATGGTAGGAATATAGTCTAGAAAGAAAGAAATCAGTGTATAGGTGACAACAACATATTTAGTAAAATTATCATTTCATCATGGTAGACATGTGCCTATTGGCCTTGTGGATCTAAGTAAAATTATTGAAACTACCTAGAATGTAGCGTATGTAAGTTTTCTTCACTGCTTATAGAAAAGTAAAAAAGAACCAAGTTCACACAAGAACTGACCAGTTTATAAGCAGAAATAAACAGGACTTAGACATCTGCAAGGGCAGGAAAATCAGACTGACCCTAGATCCTAAACAAAAGACTGAAAAACATTTTAAGCAAAAGATCTTAATGATTTCTCAGGTTTAGGGTTGGTCTGATAGCTCAGTAGACTAAAGTGTCTGCTTAGGCAGACACAGTGGCTGGGGTTCAATCCCCAGGGCACTGTGCCAGCCCTGCCCCCGGGGTGCGCTGAGACAGTGATTGAGACTATGTGTGGTGGTGCGTGCCTGTAATCCCAGAATTTGGAAGGTTAAAAGCAAGAAGATTACTGCAAGTTCGATCTACATAGTGAGACCCTGTAAGCCCTATACTAAATGCATTTTTAAAAAAATTCTCACGTTTGCAAAGTGACTGAGATTAAGAGAGTTGATTTTCTATCTTTCCACCCCAATCTACCATTGAAATTGTCCTCAAATGCATTCTATTAGTTGAAGAGAGGAGATAGTATATGAAAGACAAAAAGAAAAATAAATCAAGAAAAACCATACATAAAAGTTACATCTAGGAAAGAGCGTAGGATATATTTAATTAAATTCAATAGAAGAAAATGGACAAGAAGCCCATCTAGTTTCTGAGATGGCTCCAAATATCACAAATTTGACAAAAAGAAAAAGCAAAACTTTTCTAGATAAAACCTTTTACAACTAATAGAACCCCAAACTTGAACAAAGCAAAAGCACCCAGCCAAAGCTGCTTGCCTCCAAGGAGTATGCACTCATCAGTACACACTGCAAACATGGTTGTGAAGACCAGTGGGAAGATGCTTCTGAGAGAAGCCAAGGAGTGTGGTGGACGCATGGCAGGTCCCAAAGGGCAGACACTGGCTCCAACCAAGCATCTGCCTTCTCAGACAAACCAGGAAGTCCTTCTACATCCCTTGAGACAGACGGAGTTACTATCTAACCTGTAATTCCTTTACTCCCCTTTGCCCCCAAAGGAAATTTTTGTGAGTGTTCTGTCCCTGCCATCAGTACACATGAAGGCAAGGAGGGCAGAGAACCTGCCTTTTTGTCTGTACATCTCAGAACACAAAGAGCCACATCTGGAATTACTGGAGAAGACTGGGCCAGCTAGAAGGATTCCGCCTGATCTCCCAAGCAGATACACAGTAGTAGCAAAGTTAGTCACCAAGACTCAGATTCTTGAGGGCCCATATTTTGTGGTGTCCTTACACCACAAAAAGTCATGGGTAGGAGTTCCAGCCAGGGAGGAGGAAGAAATAGAAATGATGATTGCATCACAGGTAAGCTTTGTGAGCCCTCCTCTCTCTTTCTCTACCCTCTGGCTATAACTGACCATAACAAGCTTTAAAGAATAGTGGTATTGGGGCTGGGGAGATGGCTCAGTGGATAAGTACTTCCCTGGCAAGCACAAGGGCCTGAGTTCAAT
>NDGM011247347.1:356-12646 GCA_002564305.1 Octomys mimax
GTGGGCTGAGCTGGCCACACACACACACACATACACACACACACACACAATAAATAAATAAATAAATAAATAAGTAAATAAATAAAAATTTAAGAAAAAAAACCACACAAGGGAAACAGATACAAAACCAAGGTCCAGCTGAGTGGCTTTTGCTTACCTATCAGGTATCCACACGCCCAAGTGAAGAGTGACTTTTTCAGCAAAAGCAGCTTCTAAGTCCTGACTATCTCTGAATAAAATACAAATCCCCCTTTAACGGATCTCTTAATGGCCCAGACATGAGTTGGTCCTACCCCTGTGATACGCTGTGCCTGTGTCATTTATACTACTGCTTTCTGGCTGAGTGATTCCCTACGGACACTTCAGAATTAAAGAACCAGGTTTTTGCTCTGCCTTTGGGGGTACAGTACAGGGGTGAAAGGGCTCTAGGCCTTAGGAGGAGGAGCAAATCAGCAGCCCTACAAGCAGGAATTTCCTGTTGGAAGTTTGCCCAAGGGTTACCAGCTATCTCTAGGGTGTAAACAGTTCAGCACAGAAATAAGGGAACATACTAATCACTTTCATGTGATACAACCAAACACCAGAAACATTAACTTATTTTTTAAAATGATTTCTCTTGGCTCACAGCTTGGGCTGTTCCAGTCCAAGACTAGGCGGCCCCCTTGCTTTGGGCCAGTGGCAAGGGCGGCACACCACAGCCAACGTACATGGCAGCCCCAACCATGCACATCATGAGCGAGGGAACACAGGGAAACTGGAGGCTGAGGCCCCATAATCTCCCTCCAGAGCGCGCCGCCCATGATCCAAGGACCTTCCATCAGGCCCCACCTCTCGGAGGTGTCCATCACCTCCCAATACCACTACCTGGGGATCATCTGTGTAACACACGGGCCCCTGGGGTGACATTCATTCTGACCACTGCTGGGGATTTGATGTGACTGCCCACTGCCCCCTTTCTGCCTAGATATTCAAAATGCACCACTTTAGGTAAATTGTAATCCAGGACTGTGATCAACTAACCAGCCCCCACCCACTCCCATGCTCACTAGATAACCCAGAATGTGCCCCCCTTCATGTGGGATGCCACGGAAGAGAAAGATGAGTCCCTGAGTCAGGGACTTCAAAGTTCACTTGGGGATGTGGTAAAATCAACACAGAATGAAAAACAACAAAGTGAATATGAAACAGCCCTGCACTGTGATTAATTAAAAGAGAGACTAAGAATGGATGTCACCTTCAGAAAGACTTCACGGTACTGAACAAAGCTGCCTAAGAGGCCAAGACAGGATATGTCCCACAGGTGGGGCCACATTTCCTTCCGTGTTAAAGACTTTGTACACAACAGCTAGAGATGGCTCTTAATTGCCCATTGTTATCCAAAAGCTTTTCTTTTTTTAATCCACTTTAGGTCTGAATAGTTTTGATGGCAATTAAATTTTAAAAATAATTTAAGGCATTTAAAACTGCATTACTTCCTCTTGGTTTATTTACAGGTGTGTTTATACATAGGGGAGGGCATTAAACTGTTTATGGAGGTTACAAAGAAAAATGTTCAGAACACAAAACAAGGGACATCCACCTCCTGTTGTGTTCCTGGGCTTGGGCATCCCCAACCCTGGCTGGTGTTAGAATTCCTTGGGAAGTCTTCAGACATGAAAACTGTGCCTATCAGAGAGAATCTCTGGGTCTGGGTTGGTTGAGGCCTGAGCGCTTGTGCTCTCAATACCTCAGGAGATTCCTAGTGTGCAGCCACCGCCAGCAGAGCCCACCACCCCTCCCCGGAAGAGCCATGGTTCTGTTTGGCCTCCTTGAAGCAGAAAGCAGAGTTTCCCAGCCTCTCTGCATGCCCCCCCACAAAAGCTCCGTCATGGATCTCTTCTGTCTCCCCGCAGAGCCAGCCCTCATCCCTGGCCATGCTGGACCTTCTGCATGTGGCTCGGGACATTGCCTGTGGCTGTCAGTATCTGGAGGAGAACCACTTCATCCACCGGTGAGTCAAAGTGGCACGCGCCCTCGTCCCTCTGTTTTGCACACCCTTCCCTGCATGTCCCACAGGCCAGGGCGACCCTTCAGAGCAGAACACTGGCCTCTCTCCCCAGAGCTGCCTGGATAATCCAGCTTTGTTGGCGTTGTGAAGGAACTGAGTCTCCCAGGTTTCTGCTGCCCCAAAAGTAAAGAGGGTGTGGTGAAATCTCCATGCCCAGGCAGGAGCCCCGTGACCTGGGAGCAGCACTGCCTGACCACTCAAGTCTTGTGTCACCTTCAGACTCCCCTGTCTCGAAAACTGGGCTTATGGGTGGAAAGTCAAAGGCGTTCAGATGCTCACAGGTTGGACAATGGGGAACTCAGAGACCACGATCATGTTTTCCTGATCTCCTTATCCCTGTCCTATGATGGGGCACAATAAATGTTTGCTGGAGAAATTATTTTTTCTAACGTTTTCCGAAATAAAGCATAATAATTATTTTCTTCATTTCTGTATGTCATTTCTCCTGCCGGACACAATGCTTGAAATGCTGTTTACATCGGGGGAGCATCACATCCACAGTTAATGCTGCAAATATCATAGACCTCATTGTTCTTTCCTTGTGGATGTTGATGACAGCTTGATCTGAGAACTGAAAAGTGAAGTAGAGCATTGGGCTCTTTGCAAAGCTCACCTGATGATTTGCTTCTAACTTAATAAAAGCCTGGTGCATTCACAATTATTAACCCATGTCTTCAAAGAGTGTCAAGCATGTTCAGAATAATGAGAATATGTAATTACAAAGTAGAAAACAAGACAGTTGTAGCATGAGCTTGGAAGTAGAAATGTATGTATGCGTCATGAGCTCTGCCCTTTCCACCTGATAACATGAGGAAGCTGCAGGCTCAGAAGTCCTCCTGCCTCCCTTCCCAGTATCACTCCTAATGCCAAGCGGTGGCCTCCCGCAGCCTCGCTTATCTTTCCCCCCCCTGCTCCATCATTTGGGTCTTCAGCTCCTCCCCTAGACTGTACCCCTTTCCAACTTGTGGGTCTTTAGGTTTCATTAGACAACATCAAAGCAAAAGAAGAGCTGGGACCAGCGCTCATGTCCTCATCCAAAGCCACAGAGTCTGCTATGAAGCGTGCTTGGTCCTATTCCTGCCCTTTTCATTAGACCCAGAACTTCCCACAAATCTCAGCTGCGCTCTAGTGCTGCTCAGTCATGACCAAGCTGTGCTTTCTTTGAAAGTTATCCTTGCTTAGAGCCATCTTTTCCATTTTTTCTCCATGGCCTTCTGAGAGCAACCCATGCATCACTTTGGGGACTTCAAATGTCTCCTTTCACATTTCACTGAGATGACTTCTGCTTTGGCATGTCCACCTACATTCTGCACTGCAGCATTCAGAGTCTCTGCCAAAAGGACCATATCCACATAATCTACTTTTCTAGAGGTGTCACCCATTGTGGCCATAGCCCACACTCTATTAGAGGAGATGAGATCCCTGGATCACATTCTGTCCAGACTCTTACATCTTCCAGCGCCCTAACGAGTCCCTGAAAGGTGAAATTAGATCCCAAACTGATAGTTTGCTCTTGAATCTTTTTTTAAGAGATTAAATTGTCAAAGATCATATTAAGAATGAATTGTTTTAAGCAAAACAAAACTTCCGGCAAGAGTCATCCATTTCCATCACAACTTGCCCTCTGACTTCATTTGGTAATTTGTAATAAGAAAGCATCTCTCATATCTTTCCAACTAGGTAAGAGGAGAATGGTACCTTTGCATAACAGAACTACCTGTACTCCTCTCTCCCCCCTCTATCTGCCCTAAGGATCTGTGTACTTCTGGATGCACACAGTTTCTAATTTCAAAGTGGAACTCCCTCACCAGAGGTGCATGCTCCTATTTTTTCTTTCATTAAATCTGTTTCCTCTGCACATGATTTACTGCAACTTTAAGAGTTATGTGCTGGCCTACCAATCCTGGGTGTGTTCTGCGATGTTACATTTACTTTCTTGTCATTACGTTCAAGATCACTTTTTAGCAACTATTTCATATGCATCAGCATAAAGACTTTTGGAGCCATAAATACTGTTCCTGGTCTGTTTCACTGTATTTCTCTTGAGAATTAGCAGCTATATCTCCAGCTATTTTTTCTTCTTTTTGATGCTAGCTATATTATCCCTTTTGTGGCTTTTTAGGGCATTTTATGCACCACTGACCTTCAAAATTTAGCTTAAACCTTATGGATCAGGTCAGTGACATCAGCAACACCTATCGCCCCTGCCAGCCCGCTAATCTGGCATCTTAAACCATGGTCCGCAGTCCAAGTGCTATTTTTATAAATACTATCTTAACAGCCAGTTGTTCGTTGTCCAAGTTTTTTCTCAACCAAGAATCAGAACCTCCATGAAACCAGTTGAGATATGAAAACACCATCTGTCCCTCATAAGGTACTTCTTGTTTTTTCTGCACAGGACTTGAAAAGTATTAGAGACCCACTCCACACTTCTGGCTGTGACCTTCCTTCCCACATACACGTCAGTGTACGCAGTCCAAGAGTCAGAGTGGACAGATCTTGGAAGGCTTCCCAATCAGGCCTCAGGGGCACGGCATAGGAAAAGGGGCCATCTGGAGCCTGACTCCAGAGAAGCCAGCTTCATAACCTCAAAGAAGTAATTCCTCAGCCATATACCTTGGCAAAGACTTGAGATGCAATCACGGGTGTGAGAACCATAATGATTCTGACTAGAAATATTTGTGAATATCTTAACCTGCTTGAATTTCATATCCTGGAAGTCACACAGCTTCAGAACATTTCTTCAGATGACTGGCAAAAATAATCCTGTAGTCTGGACATGACAATGGCTTACTGCCAAGCGCAATTTTTATGCTACTGTGTTATCTGCTTTTAGACTATATTTTTAACAAATAGGGATTAGAGTATCCTATATCTTATATGGTTGCCATGAGAATTAGACATGAAGTACCTAAAATGATGCTTAGCACATAGTAAAAGTTAATAAGTTCTATCTCCTATTATAGTTATTTTGATTATTATTGTCCTGTTAAACATTTTCAATAATTTCCCCTAATTCTTTTCTATTTGCCTATTAGTTCTGAGACTTGGAATTGGCTTATCTATTTCTTCCACATAGTTTAATATAACAAAGGAAACATAAGGCAGAGGAAAGAGCCATCTAAACTACATATTGGAGGTGAAAACCCAAGTGATGCACATTATACATTTATCTCCCCAAGACAGAGTTCAGAGATGGATTTTTTTCATTTTGTTTTCTCCCCAGGGACATTGCTGCCAGGAACTGCCTCTTGACCTGTCCCGGCAGTGGAAGAATAGCAAAGATTGGAGACTTTGGCATGGCCCGAGACATCTACAGGTGAGTAGACTGCCATCCCCTCTGAGAGCCTTCCCCACTCCTACCTCATCCTCTCCAAGGAGTGGCTGCAGCTACTTGTACCTTACATCACCTCCTGGTACGCTGTCAACTTGCCTTGTGAAATTTCAGTGATTTCCTTTCAGGATATGGGAAACCTTAATTAATGCCCATGCCTGAGGGTTTAATTCTGGCTCCCACCGCCTGCAGTAATTGACATGAAGTGCTTAATTGGGCTGTCTCTCTGGTTCCCACTCTCTAATCTTGCCATGTTCTGAGACACGGAATAATTTGGAATCTTGATATAAAAAAAAAGTTCCAAGTGAACTTTATAATTTAACCCCTCTCCCCAATACTAAAGAATTCTAAAAGGATGTTGTAGAGTTCATGACACACAGGCAACCTGTGTTGGCAAGATACTGGACCTGCTCAATAGTCAAACCTACCCACCCTCAGGGACACTGAAGTAGATTCAAAGCCCACAGGGATGGACTTAGCTTGCTTTATTGTTTTTTCTCTGTCATATTCCCAAGGCAACACAAAAAAATAATAAATTAATCTTTGATTTTAGAAATACTACTTCTACAGTACTTCTTTCCAACCTCATAGCTCCTTTTTCTAATTAGATATAACTATGACTCATTACAAGAGCTGAACATGCAGTTCCTTTGCATGGGCACTGATCAATCCCTTCCGTAACTCACAGGGTTAGTAGGGAGATGACCACATTGAACTTTAACTTTTGGAGAACCAGGGAGATGATCTGGAGGGCTCTGACAGAACTGGAAACAAGCTCCAGAAGGGTGACAGTGCGCTGCCATCCTGGGATGTTGGGATAGCAGGATGTGGAGGATGGAGTCAGGACAGAGCTCTGTGAAGCCACCTACTGCTGTCGCTGTGTAACTCTCCAGAGCTCCACTCTACTTGGTTTGTTCTGTTCTTCATTTTTCTTGAGATATGGTCTCACTATGTAGTTCAGGCTGGCCTTGAGCTCACTAAGTAACCCAGGCCAGCCTGGAACTTAAGGTCCTCCTGCCTCAGTCTCCCAAGTTTTGGGATTACAGGCATGTGTCACCATGTCCACATTACCACTCTACTTTCTAGGACCAGAGTCTCAGAGCTCCTCCCCTGTACTTTCTCAGAATACCTTGATTGCCTCCATTTTAATATCCACATTACCCAGCTCTTCCTTTCTTACTGGGCCTCTCCCCTGACAGCTCTGTGTCAGCTTTCTGTGTGTGACAAACACCTGAGATAAATTAATCGATAATGAGGAAAGGCTTACTTTTGGTTCACAGTTTCAGAGGTTTTAGTCCTGGCCCCTTAGCTCTGTTGCTTTGGGCTTGAGGTCTGTTTACCTCATGGCGGCTGGAAGACAGATGGAAGAAGGAAGAAGGGGGCCGGATCCCAGTGACGTCACTTCCTCCCACTAGGCCCCACCTCCTAAAGGTTCCACACCTCCCAGTAGCCCCACAGGCTGCCGACCAAGCCATCAGCATGTGGATCTTGGGGTACATTTACAATCCACACCTTTATAGCTCCCTATTTCTAGGCTTAAGCCACCTAGCCTGCCTACAGCCCAACCACCCCTCACATGCCCGTCCCTTTGTGGGGAAGATGGTCTCCCAAGAGAGCTCCTGAGTGTCCCTCTGAGGTGCTTTTGCTGTGCTTTCCCCACTCCTCACATGGAACAGATCAGTCCTTCACCTGTGTCACTAAACATTGCCCCGTCCCCATTATTACATATGTCGCTCTGTGCTGCAGCTGCAGATGTATGTATGTTCCTTCCATTAAACTGTAGCCTCAGGAGCGAGAGAGACTATGACTTATTTATGAGCTCAGCACATGACAGAGTTACTCGATACATACTAAACCCTCAGTACATATTTATTGAAGTAATTAATGTAGGCAGCTGGCGGAAAGCTGCCTCCCATAACATACCCAGACAGCAGAACACCAGGCTATGTGTGGCACTGGCTTAAAGGTAGATGAGTCAATTTATTCATTTTCATCAGAGTCTTATTAATGACATGACTAGTGAAAACACAATCAATCAACTCATCCACCTTGTAAGCTAACTGCACACCTCGTCCTATGTTTTCCTATCCGGATGTGTTTTGGGAGGCAGTCTCCTGCCAGCTGTCAAGGTTATTTGTTGAGAGCCCCTACCGAGCTAAGTGCTGTCAGATGAGTGCCATGGAAGACCCAGAGGGAGTGAGACACAGCCCAGTCCTCAGCCCTCCCATTTTGGGGCTTGCATTACTGCAGGTCATCAGAAACACGCCATACTTATAAGGTGGGAGTGATGTTATTCATTGTGAGTTATAATAAACCAAACCCAATAGGGAAATCTAAACATCTGCTAGCAGAGATCTTAGTCATTGCATAGATCTTTCCCTTCCCGCCTCTTGCGGGCCATTAAATGACACCAAAGTTCTTAACTAAATGATCTGTGTTCCCCGCTCTCTTCCTGTGTCACCAAGGACCCTTCATTTATTTCAGTCCTTTAATGGGTAGACTGTGTTGTTACCACTTTCTCAAGTTTCCTGGCAGAGCTTCTGCTTTGTGCCGTCTCCAAGCTTGCTTTCTCCTTCTTCCCCCAGAGCCAGCTACTACAGAAAGGGAGGGTGTGCCATGCTGCCCGTCAAATGGATGCCTCCCGAGGCCTTCATGGAAGGAATATTTACTTCTAAAACAGACACATGGTGAGTGTTCTGCTGCCCTTCTCCAGATATCACTGTGGCCTGAGATGATGCCCTTGGGCCAGGGATCCACCCCTCCTCAGAGGGGGGGGGGGTCAGTGCCAAGGGGGAAAGAGGAGGAGAGGTGGCTGTGCCCCACAACCGCTAGTTCTCAAGGGTTGGCAAACATCAAAAGCAGCAGAGAGGCAGCGTGCCAAGAGAGTTCAAGCCAGAAGGGCTGAGGTCTGGCTGAGAACCTGCATCTCTAATCAATTCTCAAGTGCCTCAGAGACAGACTCCGCTTCAGCTTGAGTGTCACAGAGACAGAGATGGGAGTGATAGGGCCACAAGCCAAGGGCTTCCAGCTGCCACTGGACACCAGGGGAAGTGCGAAACAGATTCTCCCTTCAGGCCTCAGGAGGGAGCACAGCCCTGCTGATGCTTTGTTGCTATTCCAGAGAGACTGTTTTGTGATATCTGGCCTTCACAGCCATGGGAGGATGGGTGTATGTTGTTTAGACCATCAAGTGGGTGCTAATTATTTTTTAGTACCGGAGATTCTTTCAAATCCTCACACATGCCAGGCAAGTGCTCTACCGCTGAGCTACATTGCTAGCTCTTCTGCGGACTGCATTGTGTAAAAGGTCTCACTACATTTCCCAGGCTCCCCTCAAACTTGCAACTCTCTTGCCTCCAGTTAGCGGGGAGCGCAGGCGTGTTGCGCCCAGGTTATGTGGTAACTTCTTAGAGCAGCTGCGGGAAAGGAACACACCCAGTGAAGCCAGCCAGCCAGTTGCCCCAGGCCCACCAGCCTCACTTCCGTAGAGTGGCCAGCAGCTTTCTCATGGCCCAGCTTTGAAATAGAAACAGCCAAACATTTGGGAAGAGATTCGAGTCTGAAAAAAAAGAAAAAAACAAGCATTAAGAGAAAGAACTTGGAGGAGGAAACTGCTGAATGCTAATGGAAACTTCTTAAAAGCTGTAATGTCCACAGAAAGAGAAGAGAAATTATTACAAACATCAGCACAATACAAAAGATTACTTAGAGCAGTAGTTTTAGGAGAAAAGAGCTCTTAGAAATGCAAATGAGATGCTAGAACCCTCCAAGGAGCTGGAGCCTGGATCCTCTGGTGCATGCGGTGAGGTTGCTATGTGTTTGCAAAGAGTCCAAGCAGGAGAAGCAGGGGGAGAGATTTTTAAACTGGACAAATACAAGCTCCCTGGGTCAGTGTTAACGCCTCAAGCTGACTTGAGGAAAGCGGCACTTCACCACTCGGGTCTTCCTCCCCAGACTTCAGAGAGAAACACACAAATCCAGTGGAGAGTATTCCATCAGGTAATCTCCTGGATGGCATTCAGGAACAGAAAAGGAAAATTCAGTAAAAAACGAAGGAAATCCTTTCTAAGTTTTAGTTAAATGTCTCGATATTGGTTCATTAATTATAACAAATGTACCATATTAATGTGAGGTTAAAAATAGCAGGAACTAAGTGTGGAGTGGGGGGGGGTATTCTGTAGTCACAATTTCTTCTCAGCTTCAACTGTTCTTTTAAAAAAAAGCTCATTTTTCAAAAATATGAGGACAGAAGTATAAAAGTAATACAAGGGTTAGAATGTAAAGTTAAATAAATCTTCTGGAAAATAAAACAATTCAAAAGAGGTAGGATACTTTGGAAAGAAAAGAAGATTAAAGTGATTAATCAATAGATCAACTAAGCTGACAAAATAAGAGTCCCAGAAGGAAGGAGCAGAGGAAATAAGGAACATAAAAATATCAAAGGATTAGCTGACAATTTCCAAAAATAGACCACAACTCTCCAGAATGAAATCACCCATCAAGTCCCAAGCCCCACAGATAAAAGGAGACGCTCACACACACACATCTTTATGATGCTTCAGACCAGCAGCAATGAACATTCTGTGCACTTCCAAAGAGAAAAAGAAAATAAGAAGAAGTGGTCTGAGAATCCAGGGTATCCAAGTGCATGGTTGCAACCCTTGAGCCACAGGGGAACATGATGACAATGAACAAAGGGGCAGATGTCCCCAGGGCTCTATGGAGGCCACAGCGTGTAGAGCCCCTCCTCATCTCTGTAGGTTAGAGACTACTGTCTCTAAATCAGTGAGACTTGCCTTATCTGCTCTGGTGGGTCTCTAAGTGGGATCTATGGGCTACTGACATCAGCATCACCCGGGAATTTATTAGACATGCACATTCTCAGACCCCAACTCTGGTCTCAGGAAGCAGAAGGCAGGGGTGGGCCTGGTGTCTGTGTTTAACAAGTCCTCCCAACCACTCCAAGGTGCACCAGGAAGGTAGAGCACCAGCCACCCAACCTACCCAGGGCCAGAAGCACGTGTGTGCAAGGTGAAGAGCTGCCCTGAGCACATCACCTCTCCCAGGACCCATCCATTCTACATTACAGAAAGATTGATCCTAAGAGACTGGGCAAGCATGTTCCGTTTCAGACTTTATGATAGAGAAAAGGCAAAAGTTGACCTAGCTCTCCATCAAGCTGGTTTACTTTTACCAAACCAAGCTCTTTATCAGCCGAGCAGAGCAAATCTGCTCAGCAGTATGAAGGAACACACAAAACCTGCATGCATTGATGTGAATAAACCACAAAAATGATATCTGGCATGGAAAAGCAAGTCATAAAAAGCAGTAGGGTAGCATTTAAGAATAACTTAACAAGGCAAAAAGTAAGTCCATGATATATATTCTTTGTTTTTGTCTTCACAACTTGTTAAAAAATGTGGGAACATACAAGGGAGAAATGCATTCTAACTTCTAACAAGAGAAGGAGGAGAGGAGGAAGGGGTGGAAAAGAATGACACCCAATTCTCTCGAAACACATTATAGTCTCTTTCTAGCATCTATCTACTTAACTACCTTTGTTTCTAAGTCAATCTAGAGAGACAGAAAATATATAGCTGCAAGTCCTCAGGCCTTTCTTGTCTGATTTTGCCTGTTTCACTTGGCCTTAAAGGGCAGAAAGCCCACAAAAAGAGCAGGAAAATTACTCAAGGTACAATTCAACATATGATGATGTTTAAATTTCTTTACATTTATTACAGTAAATAATATTGCCACTGGTCTTCAAAGCCCCCCCTCTGCTTTGAACGCACTTATCCCATCACTGTTTCCACTTTCTGAATGAGTTCTAGAAGTCCTCTTTCATGAGTGTCTTTAGCAGGTGTGATTAGAAACAAATACAATGACTACTGCTGCCCAGTGTCATCTGGTAGAAAGGCTGACTTGTAAAAGCATTACTGTGATGCTTTTAATTAAATATTCACCATATGTTTTGATCACATCATGTATGTGCCAAGGAATTTGCAGCAGCAGAATCAAGAAACATGTTCATCTATTCCACTCTGTCCTGGATAGTTGTGTTGTGACCACCACCTCAACCTTTCCACTTGAAAAATACAGAAAGTATCTGCCCAGTCCTCCTCACAAGAGCCTTTGAAATTCTCCAAGATGATCACAGAAGGACTTCATTGTCCTTAGAAGTATAGTTCTCTACAGCTTTTTTGATAATGTTTATTAACAACAGAAAACTACATCCAGGCACAAAACAAAGACAGCCTGGCATGGTGATGTACACCTGTAATCCCAGCACTTGGGAGGCTGAGGCAGGAGGATTGACATGAGTTTGAGGCCACTTTGGACTACAAAGGGAGTCCAAGGAAGCCTGAACTACATTGTGACACCATGTGTCAAAAAAAGAAAAGAAAAAAGGACAGCTGATTAGCTGTCCTTTTTTCTTTTCTTTTCTTTTCTTTTCGACACATGGTGTCAAAACTAAGGATTAAAGGATTAAATTAAGTATTTTAGAGGGCCAGCCAGATAGCTCAGCAGACTAAAGTGGACCCGGGTTCCATCCCCAGCATGCCATACCGTGTGTGTCCCTCCCCAGGGGGCACACTGAGACAGTGACTGAGACTAGGCATGGTGGCACAAGCCTATAATCCCAGCACTTGGGAGGCTGAAAACAGGAGAATCTCGCCATGATTCCAATCTGTGTAGTGAGACACTGTCGACCTTGTACTAAATACATAAAAAATAGATAAACAAATGAAGGATTTTAAATAAGTTATAATCAAAATAGCAAAGGAGGTTATTTAGAGCACAACAAAATCATTGCAAAACTCACTCCAAAAAGCTACAAATGAGAACTCAAGTGCATTTGTAAAAAGAGAAAATAAGACAAAAAGGCCTTGCTAGATACTAAATACACAA
>NDGM011247353.1:2714-14400 GCA_002564305.1 Octomys mimax
TCTCTCTCTCTCTCTCTCTCTCTCTCCCTCTAAATAAATAAATAAATGTTAAAAAAAATAAAACTTAAGAATTTATAAGTGATAACTCATATTTTAAATCTCAGCCATCAAAATAATTTCTTGCACTCTTGACAAATATGTATATAACCTAATTTGAAACACTGTCATAGTTTAGAAGTTCTATGGATAAACAGAAGGCAATACTATACTTAGAGGATAGGAAACCATTATGTCCATCAAAATCTAATAATTTTGGACAAAATAGGCCATGGAATTGGCAATAAAAGAAACAAAACAACTGACTTAAATGAATGACTGTGCACCCAATTATCCATAGTGTAGCCATACTTACCTGGCACCATTGTCTCTAACATGGGAAACTTGAGGTATTTCACATGCTAGGAGAATTACTTTTAGCCCAAGACTAGAAATCTAGTTAAGTTTCAAGAAAATAAAATAAATCTCTCATCCCGGAATTCTACAGTTTTTATAAAAGTTCAATATAAAACACATATACTAAATCCTTAGTATAGATTACGACTCAGTATATTCATTATTTAAGAGTAGTAATTTGCAAATATATAGCAGTATAACATGATTTGTTTTGTTTTAAGGAGGATTAAATGTTAAATAGAGGGTGATACAAAAGTGAATGACAAAAGATTTGGGCTTCTGAATTCTTCATATTATTTCCTTTTGCTCTCAGCTTTCTTAAGTGTAAGACCTTCCATTTTATCATCAATTGAGCATCAACTATAGCTATCTCTTTTTATGTGATGCTAGTGTCATAGTTTGTGTCTAGGTGTTCCCCCAAAGTTTCATTAGGTCACAGATGGATTTTTTTTCAGCCGTGGCTGGATCTAGAGGGTGTGATGCTGGGGATTGATTCATGGTAAAATGCTATAATTAAAGACACTATGGCTAAGGGTGTGTGATTTCTAAATCAGTCCAACAATTGCGTTACCACCTGCCCTAACCCAGGTAGCCTACATAGAATATTAGAGTAGCAGACATAGGCTGCTGTTGTTGCTTGCTGCTGGGCTGCCTACTGCCTGCCATGAACTGTTTCTCCTCTGTGGTGCCCCTCTGCCACATCACCCTGCCTTGAAGCAGTCAACTTTAAACTGAACACTTAGAACTATACCTGTTCGCCTCTCTAGAGGAGACATTTAGACATTCTGTCAAGTTACTACATAAAAATTCTCTTTCTGGACTGTCTGCTGAAGAATAGCTCTTTCCATCAACCCAGGTGTCTCACAAGGGTTAGTGATTTAGAAATTTAGAAAGTGAAATACAACTTCTTTGCCTCACTTTGTCACTGATACTTAGTCCCACTTAGAAAATGAAGGAACCAGAACTTGGTAATGGGTAAAAAGATACAAACATAAAATTTTACTCATTAGTAGAAAATCAAAATGATAAACAGCGAACAATCATTAAAATAAGACAATAATGAAATTTTGCTGGCTAGACGCTGAACCCCACATCCTGGCTTCAGAGACAGGCTCAGTCTCTTCTTTCCAGAGGAATTCCCCTTGACTCTTTCTCTAGGACTTTCGTTTCTGCTCTCTGTAAGGGCTGACTCCAGATTTTCCTCCCTGGGTGAAATAAGAAGTAGATGGTGCAGAGAATCATCTCCTCAGACTTGTGTTTTATTCTTACCTAGCTTTTTGGAATAGATAAGAGTTCTGTCATCGTACAGTGTAATGGATTTGTTCAGCCTGACATTCTGATTGCTTTGGTGATGCAGTCCCCGCCAGTTCTTCATAGTCATTGTTCTAATTCCTTCTGATAGTTACATTTGCCAGGAACCAGGGCCAAAGCTAGCCTCGTCCTTGTCTGCACATGGTGCTCAGGGCTGCTGTGTTTCTTTAATTTCCCCCTTCTGTTTCCCCACCTCTCTGTCTCGTTTTGTCTTTCTATTTTGTCCTCCTTCCTCCCATCTTCTCCTCTTCCCTTTATTTCCTTCCAACTCTCCTTCTCTCTTTCATGTTGAATATGAAATAGGATTATTGGTATTATTAATGGAAGCCTTTATGTTAACAGATTTAATACTAAATTCTTTCTCCTTTTGTTTTATGATCAGATGTTTCACAACACTACATCAGGAGCAAAAATACCAAGCTTTCTTTTTACTTGTTACAATCATGTGATTTTGAGTATTTTATTACATCAATGTATTTTGGGGTGGTATAAAAAGTATTAGATACTCTGGTTTCTCTTCAGATTGTATAAATCTTTTGCCTTTTAAAACTATTAAAGCATTAACTCTGAAAAATCTGAATAACCAAGTTACAATATAAGATATTTAAGTCCACTTTCTATTACTGAATTTTAAATTTCCATGCAATATAAAAGTTATAGAAACTATGATTTTTATATCCTTAGAGTTTGGTAAAATAAATCATATAAAGTAGTAACAGTTTGTTTCTACTCTATGATTCTTGAAAAATCTCTTGGGAATACTGAAGGCTGAGAAAACCCTTAGCTGAGTGAAAGAATCATCAGGAAGCCTTCACACTCCATGTCTGTTGGTTGAGGGAGACAGCTACAGCTTTTGGTCTATCATCTAGACAACCAGTGAGACCTCTTCTTATGGCCACCCTGTGAAGAGTGTTTGAGTTTCCTCACAACATGGCGACTGCTTTCCAGGACTGAATCCCACGAGGAAAAGGCTTAAACATCATTGTGCACTGACCTTTGCCTCACACAATAGTACTTTAGTAGTACATTTTGGTTGAAGCTGACACGAAGATGTAGCCAAATCCAAAACTAGAGGATATCCATGTCAGCACTTAATAAGAGTCCTGTCAGGGGCACACAATTGGATGAGCATATAGACTATGAGGAGGTGTGATAACCAGTCCTTTTAACAAGATTTACGGGCCGGGGAGATGGCTCAGTAGAATAAGTGCTTGCCTGGCAAACACAAGGGTCTGAGTTCAATCCCCGGTTCCAAAAAAAAAAAAAAAGATTTACTCAAATAATCATCCAAAAGACTTCTAATTTTTTATCTAATTTATTCACCTTGTTGAATGAATCAATACTGATTTTCATCTACATGTCCATTTAACTTAAACTACTTGCAAGTTTTTAGAGAAAAATGATGTAACAGTGTCATTTCTTTATATATTTTCAGATATCTCGACACCGAAGGAATCATTCACAGCATGCCTTAAAAGACATTATTCCTCCACTGGAACAACTGGTGAGTGGTGAATCAACACAGTACTATATTTTCTAATCTACTGATATGAAAGAAAAGACACCAATGGCTAGCAACTTGAAATGGCAAGCATTATAGTATCTCATGTAACTTGTATCAGGAATCTGGGCACAGTTGAGCAGTATCCTACAGCTCAAGGATACTGAAAAGTTGCAATCAGGATGTCAAACAGGAGTACAGCCTCACTGGAAAGGGACTGGAAAAGCAACTGGTTTTCAGGCTCATTGTTGTCCAGAGCCTATTTTGTCCATTCAGGCAGCTGTGGCCAAGTGCCCTTATCTGGGAAGCATGTAAACAACAAGTATGCATTACTCTTAGCTTGTGGTGTGGAAGTCCTAGATTAGGGTACTAATGCAGTCAAGCTAAAATGGACCCCTTTGCCCTCATGTGGATTGCCAAATTCTGCTTGTGTCTTCACATGACAAGAAAAGAGTAAGAGAACTTTATGGGGTCCCCTATAAAGTTGTATTCCCATTCATAAGATTTTGCCCTCTTGACCCAAGTCTTTCCAAAGGTACCATCTCCATAAATCTGCAACAGTGGGTTAGATTCCAGTGCATGGAGTTTGAGGCAGACATAAGCTTTGTGTTGTTCCTTGACACCAAATGCTTCCTGTCTTCTACTCTCTGTGCAGGCTTTAGCAACACCTCTGAGTTCACCTCTGGCTTTCTGCTCCTAGCTCATTCTTCTCTAAATAGATTGATTTCTCATCTCTTCTGCAGGGCAATTCCACTTGCTTTTCTCCTCTTTCTGTTGCAATGTAATCCATTTGGCTCCCAGTAATTTGCAAATTTCTATGTACACTTTACCACTGTGAACCATGTGCCATGCATAAAATTTCCCTGTATTTGTTTCTCATCCAGTTAGAATGTTAGTTTGGTGAGGTTGGAGACATTGTGCGCTGTGCTCACTATTCATTCTTCTGATTCTAATGATTGCTAAAACACAGTAAAAACCTCATAAACATGTGTGAAGTGAGTGTATCAATGAAATGTTAATGGCTTTCATTTTTAATTGTAAGCTTATGTAATGCACAGAACTATTCTGGGCCATTTTCTCCCACTGTATCTTCTAGCTTCATCACTCATTGGTCATTTCTCCCAAGGCTTCTTTCTCAGTGCCACAATAAAAAGAGAATATTTCACTAAACCCATAAGTAGCTCATTGCCAAACTGATTTTTGTATGAATTCATCTTTATGACTAGCAAACATTCTTTCTAGCCTTTAAGTGCATTTTCTTGGGATCCAGTTTTTTTCAGCGACCCTTCACAGATGTCCCCATTTTCTGAAGCAGTTTTCTTCAGTGGATATGGTGTCCACATGCTCTCATTGTATGGGTTACCTGCTCCATCCGGGCCTTCAAAGGCTTCTCATCTCATGCTCGCACTCTACCACACCCTTGTCATGACATTGGACAGTGATTCCAGACCAACCTTCTTTAAGCAGTGCTTCATTATTTCATGTCTCTTGACAAGACCTTCAATAGTTCTCCTGTTTACTCTAGTACAAAATCTGCAAACCTCTCTCATGGCTCCTGATGTATGTTACTTATTATCTTCTCCCAGATCCATACCTTCCAGCCTTACCAACATGATTAAGATGTGCCTTTCCCCTGGAGGAAGTTTGGATTTTCTACAACAATCTAGTTTTCTCATCCTGGTCCATGCTCACATACTGATCTGTGTTGTTCAGTCTGATTTCCTGGGGTATATACTTGTTCTGTGGCTGTCCTGTAAAGTTAGAGGCTGTGACTGGTATTTTCTGTATTGTATCATATTTCCACTCATAAGACTTTTGAAACTAATTTTTTTTCAAGGAAGGCATGTCTGTCAAATGATGTAATAATGAGATCCTGAATGTTTATAAAGTAAAGCTGTGGCTACTATTCATAGTAAAGACCAAGTTTTCTATTATAATTAGATGTAAAATTATCTTATTTTGAAAGTTAACTGTGCAAGTCTTAGCATTTTCTTAGGAAATATTTCTCAGAGCCTCAAACTTGAATTAAGAAGCCATTCTTTGATCAGCTTCAAATAGCAGTTTGATTTGCTTCTTTCCCAACTACATCACACTAAAATTTCTTTTTCCTTTTCTTTTAATGAGCTATAAACTATATGAAGAAAAGGATATGTCTTATTCACTACTTTATCACTATGAGTTACTATAGAGTTACTATAAAACCTGATAAACCTAGCTGCCCAATGAGTAAAAGTATATTAAATATATGTAAGTTTGAATTGCGAAGTAAATAAAGTGCATAAAATAATAATAAAGAGCTTTACCAGGGGCCGGGGAGATGGCTCAGTGGAATAAGTGCTTCCCTGGCAAGCGCAAGGGCTCTAGTTCAATCCCTGGTTCCACAAAAAAAAAAAGAAAAAGAAAAAAAAGCTTTACCTTATAAAGGTAGAGCACACAAATGTTTGCTCTGAAATATTTCATGAATCATAAAGTTAGAGTGAAAATGGTGTAGATGAACATATTCATATTTATGTATACATACAACCATACACAATTGTACTGAATAATACTTTAAGATGTCCCAATTTTTAACACAAAATATATCTTATAGTTATAATTTTAAAATTCCAAATCATGACTCTTATTCAAATTTAATCCATAACTATTATTTAATCATAATATAATAGCTATGCTTATTGTCAAACATAATTTTAGTGAAACTATTAAAATGTTCAGAAATAGTTTTTTTAAATTTTTCTTATTCAAATTATTTGTGTTCACTAATATGTAGTAACTCTTATCATCAATTCTCAATAAATAAAACTCATTTCAGTATCCAGGATACAGACAACATATAAGTACATGTGTACATGTTAGAGCCACACGCTTGTTACTATAGCCCAGTTGGCCTTAGAAGGGTGAACCTAGGAAGCACAACTAACGAGCTGCACAGCTTTTTAAGTTTTTCATTTAGTGATCTCTCTAAATCTCTTTATGTTCATAAGTGTATATTTATTACTCTCTTGTCTTTCTGCCTCTTTTTCTATTACACACACAAACACACACACACACACACACACACACACACACACACACACATCCACTAGTTCTGAAACTTTTGAAATGACCAATCAACTTACATCCTAGTCTTAAATTCGGTTTACCGGTTTACCTAGATCCTCGCTTTGAGCACTAAGTTATTTTGCTGAGACTTATAAACACTTGCAACACCCAACTGTCATCTGTAAACCTCTCTCTGAATTAATTTCCTTATGTGATATTATTTGAAGACAGAAATGTCACTTCTGTGCTAAGTTCTTATTGAGGAATTATCCATAATAATGAACAATGCCAAAAAATCACAAATTTCTCCAAAACAGATTGAGTTTATTGAAACTCTGTATTTCTACTTACCAACACCTGAATTATTTTCCAGAATGCATAAAGTTTTCCTTTGAGCTTACTAACCCTTACACTCTCAAGCTTCTCCCGTCAGTTCCCACATGTTGGTCACACTCATCTTTCTAGCTCACCCTAACTCCAGGCCCATTTTTTCCACAGTCACTCATCAGTCCTTCTCATAGTTTCTCTTTGCAATATCTGCTAATGCAGGCCAACATGCACAACACAATATAAATCAAAATTGTTTTCTAAAAACTGAAAAAAGTCCTCTGAATTTAGATTATCATTTAATTATTATTTTTCATTCTACTTATCAAATATATCCTCAGCGTTACTTCAAAATGTTGTGCTATGTACAAATTTCACTGTATATGTCTCTTACATGCAGAGAACTCTGCTGAATATTTTCCAGGAACCATAAAAATCCTGGCCTTTAAATTCCTTAGATTCCAATCTCTTCTGGAAGACATACTTCCTATCTTAATATTTCTTTGATAACTGGTTGTGATCAACACGGTTTTCAAATAATAATGCACTTTTTGAAGACTGATCCCAAAATTCCCAACTTGAGATTTAGAATCTCACAGAAAAACTACCCAGAACCCTGACAAAGGATGTCATTTATGTCACATAGTCTGAAAATCCACAGGCTTTCAGTGAATCCCTTTCTAAGAATCGTAGTGACTACTGATCAAGTGTTATAATGCAGAAAACTCTAAATACAAAACATCAAGTATACTAATATGCATGCCTTTCCTGATCTTATATATTCCCCATTGCAGCTTCTGTATTTTTGCCACCCAATTATTTTCAGGATCCTTTTCATTTTTCCCCATAAAGAAAAGAGTGCTGTTTATAGCATGGTGAATCTTTATCTTCTTTATTTTTGTCAAAGCGGTATAAAACATGTCTACAGATAACCCTGCAGGAGTCAGAAGCCTGTGGCAGGTTTCACAGAATCTGCCGCTTCCTCCTGAGCTGGCAAGATTTCGAGGACAGAGCTCAGGAAGTCATCGTGGCTTGGGGGCAAAGCAGGCTTTTGTAGATAAACCTTAAGTCACAGATTCTACCTTTTGGAACTAGATACCATTTTTGTAGATTAATTAATACTTGTGATGGCTCTCAGGCTGAAAGACGCTATGCTCACACAGTGTTTTCTTATTTTAAAACAAAGGACAGCAACTTTGGGAAAAGAAATCTATTGATAAGGCTATATTTTCTCTAAGTTGCCAGAAAAGAAAAAAATCTGAAAGCTCTTCTATCTTTCAAAATTGTATTTTCTAAGCTAACTCAAGCCCCCCTGAAATGATGTTCTGTCACCTACTCAAGGTATTAATAAGTGATTTAATGAAATAATTATTTGAGATCTGCATGTTTTCATATTGTCTCCCTTTCTTCAAGCAGGAGTATGCTTATTAGTTTCAGTAATTTTTCACACCACCCACATCCTAGCCAATGTGTTAGTTTTGGGATATACAGTGGAAGGCTAACTAGAGGCTACTCATGTTTCCATAAAATTATGGAAGGTCCTAAAACTGGAGAAAACCAAGTGTCTATGAGAAATAAAGAGCGTGTCTTGGATTAAGACATGTTGAAAGTCACTCTTTGACAAAAGCATTTAAATTGAGATATGCAGAGTGAGCTTACTGAACAAATGATTGTAAGAAAGAAAAATGCTGCCATCAGAAGTGGCAGTAAATGCAAGGATCTGGATGGAAGAGCAAAGTTCTTACATTTGTAACCCTGCCAGTGCTCCATACTGGCTCTATTCATACTGAATAAAGGAAATGAGCCTGGGGCATGGGGAGAAGACAGCGCTCAGATGCTGAAGGCCCTGGAGGTGTTGGTGAAATGCTCACAAGCCACAGAAGCACAGAGTCAAGATAAAATAGGAGACTACCAAGTTCCACATTGGCAATTAACTGAACTGTAAAGTACAGAAAAAGGACACACACATGCACAAGAAAGAGTATCAACACTGGTAAAGAAAAATTACACACATTCAACCACAGCATGGAATGTGAACACTGAGCAATGCTTTCTCGCCTGTTGCCCAGACTAAAATTAGATTATAACAGAACAGTAGAACTAAATTCATCAGTTTCCCAGACAATAATTGGGAAGGCTGTTTTCACTGAACTATTGTGACAGGCAAAGAAGGAATAGCATATTTCAATTAAAAACAAAGAGAAACAGAATTCCCAAAAGAAGAGAGAAACTGATGAGGAAGAAACCAAGACAAAGTACAAAAAAAAAAAAAAAAATCCAGAAGACTGAAGAAAGACCTTGAGGTACAGAGGTGCTCGGCCCAGCCCATTTCAAAAGGGATCTAGGTTTTGTGGTGAAGAACAAAAGGTATACACAAGTTGTAAAATGAAAGTGTCAGGAAGAAAAACCTATGGAAAATTTTCAAAACCAATTAGCAGCAGGGGCAAGATGATATTCTGATGGTATAAGGGTAAAATATCAGAGACATAAGATAAATTTCCTTTTATATACACAAGGGTTTTACATAATGGGAACAACACTTGGGAAAGCATAGTATGAGTTTTGCCAAATCCAACATTTCAAAAGTAGTTGAAATTTAACAGATTCCCAAAGGCAGATATAATTTGTGAGTGAAACCAAATAAAAAAAGAATACTCATGAAAAGTTGCTCAACAAATGTACGGTAATAAAGAAGATAATTAAAATAAGTAATTAGAAAATTGTGCCTAATTCTGAGACCTGAAATCTAGAACAGCTTATCAAGAATTTTATTTTTTAATGCCTGCTAAATAGCTCAGTGGAATAAGTGCCTGCTCAAGCAAGCACAAGGACCAGGGTTTGATCCCTGGCACCACATGCGTGCTGGACCCGCCCCCAAGTGCACTGAGCCAGCGACTGAGTCTGGGTGTGGTGATGCATGCTTGTAATCCCAGTGCTGGGGAGGAGGCTGAAAACAGGAGTATCACCATGAGTCCAAGCTGTGTAGTGAGACCCTGTGCCAATTGCATTTAAAAAAAAATAATAATTTTACTTTTAGAATTTTTATTTACCTTTTTCCAAGCTTGGCTCAGGAATGGCACAGAATCATTCTTCTTTCCTTTCTTCTTCCCCATTTTTTCTTTTTTTAAAAAAAGACATAGAGGCATTTATCAGGCAGAACTGTAAAATGACACACTCAAAAAAATAGAATAATTCTGTGAATATTTATGTGTTTTGAAGATAGAAATCTGTGAAAGTTGTGAATCTATAAAAAGTTTGAGCTTGGTTTACAGGAAAAAGTGATTGCCTGCACACAATTAGAAAAGTGATGGCTCATTTTACAGAAAAAAAGGCAAAGTCCATTGTATTTCTTTGTTTTTATTCATTAGTTTTGTAAGATAGATAATCTATGATGTTATGCTTAAAAACATTTTTGAAAACTTTTCATCTGTTTCTCCATCTTAAACCCAGATTGCAGAGCTTTACTTTGTCAGCTAAGCTAATTTAAAGGCTAAAGATGTTTTTAAGGGATTTGTAGTCTGACGCACTTGGAAGAAAAGAAGTAGAAAGGCCTCGGGAGCGTCTACACAGGTCACTGTGGTAATTCTGTGTCCTGTGACTGAGGTCTTCTTAAAAGTCCATTTCTGTAAATTGTGATGCTCCTTGTCTTCTTGCTACTTTCTTTGTTTGTTCTCTTCCACTTCGCTCTTCACCCCTAAACTTCGAGTCCCTCCTGAGTGGATGCAGGAGAACTGAAACTCTGTCTCCTTACATTTGCTCTTCTTTTCATGTAATCATTGCCTTCAACTTGCATATTTGGGTACCACTTCTTAAAATTATGTTCATGCAGCAAATTATATATTCTAATGAGACAGAAATATCTAAATTTCATATCTCTTAAAGTATTGCATTTGCTGAGCTATATGAAACAGAGTGCTAACATCAAGCATTATTTAGAAAAAAATTCTAGTACATTATATGTTGTACACATAAGCTAGATTTATAAGGTAACATTTTTCTTCATGTTTTTATTCTATTCTTAATAGCATGCATTCACTGAAAACACACACATGTGTAAAAGACCAAATACAAGAGGAAAGGCAGAACCAATATAGAAATAACTATATACTGAGAAGTATTCGCAGAGAGTCTCAAAGTAAAGGAATGAATAAAAAATACAGAATGGAAAGAACTATAACAATGTCTCTTTCTGAGGGTGGCAGAAGCATAAAATGGAAAGTTAAGCAGAAAAGAAAAGCACCTTCTGTGTATAAAATAGCATAACAAAATATGTTCTTGCTCTTTGCTTTTCAATAGACATCATCAAGAGTAAACAAGATTATCAGCAAAGTACTATGTTCTACTAAAAGTTTAGCAGCAGCCTCGTTGTTCAGTAGGAAAACAATTAAATACTAGCTCTTTGAAAATGATAGTGATTATTACATAGAGAAATGATATAACGTGCTTTTAGAGAAAAATCAATTGGTCATACTGAAATTTTCACAGGATGTTATCTTTCTTCCAAAGGTGCGTCTCAGTTTGGAGCTAGATTTATCTTAGTTTTGTCCATTTGGAAAAATCATAGACGTCAATATAGTCTATCTTAATAAAGACGATGGTTTCTTTGGTCTGCCTGTGTACCACAGAACATGGTGAAGGACATTTTGACACTATTTAAATAACATGCTTTCTACATCAAATAACCTAAGAAGCTCAGTCTAGATCTAAATGATTGTAGAATACAAAATCAAAACTGAACGAAAGAGAACAAGAACATAAGTACATGAGCAGCACAAATATTATGAGTCATAGAGGTTGTGTTGTGCTGATATTGAGAGCCAAACCCTTCTCAGTAAAATCTGGTCAGTCTGTAATTCAGTTCATTTCCATTTATAAATGAGCATCTTTGGCGGTGCCAGGGATCGAACTCAGGACCTTGCACTTGCCAGGCAGGCGCTTATACCACTGAGCTATATCCCCAGCCCTAAACATGCATTTTTAATAAAATTCTTTTGGTGGACTGGTTTAAAAGAAAACAGCATTTGAAATTATATGTAAGAACCAATTATATTTTGCATAGGTTCTGCTTTACCTTGGTCTTAACCATCCAGCAGAAAAGTATAAAAACGAAGT
>NDGM011247360.1:1776-16982 GCA_002564305.1 Octomys mimax
TTTGCTAAGCTTGTTCTAAGTAGGTGCTTTAGACCACTGAGCCATCTCACCAGCCCCTAGACTCATTCTTAAATTTCAGGTATATCTAAAGCAGATCCCTTCAGTTGGACCTCCTACACTTATTACATTTCTGTCTTTATTTTTTTTTAGCACTTTGCATTCAGTATTCATCTTTCATAAGTTAATTTGTTAAATGTGCACATTACATGGAGGTAGACTATATAACATATAACTCTGTCATTACAGTATTCTTACTAGCTGAGTGCCTGTCAAATAATGTTAACTCAAATATTTTTAAATAAGTCACTAACAATTTAAATTTAATAGATTTTTCCTTATTCCTCCTTCAAATTTTATATCATTTTCTACTGAGTACTTTGAAGTAGTGTCTCACATTCTCCTCTAAGAAATTATAACATAGTTACATGTTAATGTGGTCCAGGAACTCTAAACCTAAACTACTAAGGCAGAATTTATTTATGTATATTATGCCAATTAAAAATACTTATGGAGGGCCAGCCAGATAGCTCCGCGGATTAAAGCACCTGCTTAGGCAGATGCAGTGGAGGGGGTTGGATCCCCTGCCTGCCCTGCCGGCCTGGCCCCCCGAGGTGTGCTGAGATGGTGAATGAGACTAGGTGTGGTGGCAGCCTGTAATCCCAGAGTTTGAGAAGCTGAAAACAGTAGGATTACTGTGAGTCCAATCTGAGTAGTGAGACCCTGTAGACATTATACTAAATACATTAAAAATGAATACATAAATCTGCTTATAAGAAGAAGAATGTCTGACAGTGGGAGTTTATATTTTGTATACTAGTCGAAGTTCTGAAAACTAGGTCAGAAATGCAAAACTTTTTGAGCTACCAATGAAAATAAGCAGCCTGCTGTAGCACACATGTCTTAGGTTCACTGCCACTAAGCTATGCAGTCACCTGGGGTATGCACCTCAGCAGCTTAAAGTTAGAACCTTTGATTATTTCTCTTATGTCTCAACTCATCACTGGAATTGCAAGTATCATGCGGTTATATTCAGAAGCTGAAAGCAAGGAAAGCGCAAGAGAAAATAGAAAAATTTCTATGCTTTCTGTGCCATTTTGAAAGCAAAAAAAATTATATAAAAACCTTTCAGTAAACTTCACCTAGTGTGGCATGGTCCAAAAGTGGGTCACATTCCAACCATACTTAAAAGCAGGGGAGGTCAAATGCTTTTACCAAGAGATTATAAATGTCTGACTTCTCCACATGGCTTCTGTGGCTGCTTTCTACTGTCAGTTCAATCCTCGCTACATTTTAAAGTCTGGCTATAGGAGTTCACGTGATCTCTAAAAACTTCATTTATGTTTAACCTTGGCAAAAGAGTTTCTATCATTAGTTAGTGGGTTTGATTCCAGCATCTTTTATTTATTTATTTTTTATTTTTTGGCAGAACATGGGATTGAACCCAGACCCTTGCACTTGCTAGGGAAGCGCTTATTCTACTGAGCCATCTCCCTGGCCCCAGTATTTACTTTTAGAGTCAAGGTTTAAGTTTACTACAAAATTGATTGGAATATTTTGATCTCTTACCACTTTTCTTTCAAGGAACAACTACTCCAATTTAATATATTACCTCCAAACTTTGTGCTGTAGGATTCTAAAAATAGAATACACACACACACCTAATTGGAATTTTTATGCACAAATTGTGTACATTCACTTAATTATCAAAAGTCTGCTCTAGTTTTTATGTATTTATTTATTTAACTTTATTTTTTGTATTTTTAGGGAARGGTCTACAGAGTGTTCAGGGTCTCACTACTAGATCAGACTCATAGTGATCCACCTGTTCACAGCCTCCCAAGAGCTGGAATTACAGGCACCTGCCACCATGCCCAATCTCAATTGCTGTCTCAGTGTGCCCTGGGGGCGGAGGCGGCACAGCAGGCCCAGGGATCAAAACCTCTGCCCCTGAACCTGCTTGCAGGCGCTTTAATCCACTGAGCTATTTGGCTGGCCCTTGTTCTAGTTTTTAAGTCAATGCTTTAATCTCACATTTTAGGGATATACTTTATTGTTTTCTACTAACTAGGTCCAAGACTAAACTCTTACACCAGTAACCCAGTGAAATAATAGTATTGCCACACACGCATACACAGGCAAAACAGTGAGAGAGACAGAGACAGGTTCCAAAACGGAATTAAGAGAGGTGAAATGGCCCACTTGAAGTCATATGACTGCAGCACAGGCTGTCGGTAAAGAGTTGGTTTGATTGCTAAGGTTCCTGATCATTATAGTAGACCACCTTCTCTTGAATTTGTTACTGTTTCAGAAGCAAATGTTTGCTCCAAATACTGTTTAGCGTCACTATTTTCAAGGCTGTGACAAAAACTTCACATAATCTTTCTGAGACCAGGAAGTAGATAAACTGTAGAAAGGATAAGAACTGAGTAAATGGAGATAAGCCCCAGGAAAACTGGAAGACAAAGGGAAAAGGCTTACTGAATTTGGCTGGGGAAATCAGGGTGCAGAGAGATCTACTTCCTGATGTCAGAGGCCTTGCGTGCAAGGGAAGTCTGTTCTCATGTGAGAGGCAGAGTTTTAGCTAAAATCAGTAAGCACATGCTTTCCGTGGTTTCATTTTCACGTGCCCACTACAGCAGTATACTAAAGTCTGCATGTGCACCCCTGAAGTTGGGCACCTCCACAGCACCCTCCCTTTCAGCTAGCGCAAGCTTTGCTTTTTTCTCTTCAATAAACCATGCTCAGTGCATTCCCCACTGCTTGGTCCAGCAGCTTCCCTCTGCATCATTCTCAGGACAAGAGCCCAGAGAGAAAGCTGGTAACACTTTCAAAGTTGTTTCTTGCTTGGAATATAAGCAGGTCAATTTAAGCAGTATGAAATAGTTTGGAGGTTAGCTGGTGTCTTGTTCTAACTCTGTTCTGTTCTTTCTTCTTTCATGTAATTAAAAGGTCTTGGTGGAAGGCAGATAATCAAATGGAATGCTCTCTTTATATCATTTATCTATCTGGCCCCTTTTCTATATTTAAGCAGAGAAGGTCTATGCAGATATAGTTAATGAAATAAAGTGTCCTAGTTCTCAGGACTTTAGATGGTGAACGTCTGGCCAGTCTCGTGATCTGCTAAGAGCAAATGCTCATGCCAGGTTTTGCTCATGCCAGGTTTTGCTGGCATGCCTCCATGTATTGATACTAGTATCAGTGTTAGTGTCAGTATTCATTTCCTATGGATGCTGTCTCATTTCTACTAACTGGGTTACTTAAAGCAAAAGAAAATTATTCTCCCACAGTAGTGGAGACTAGAAGTCCAACAGCAGTATCATTAGGCCAAAATTAAGATGTCAACGGAACTACAGTGTTTGAGACTCTAGAGGAAAATTTGTTCCTTGTCATTTCCAGCTTCTGGTGGCTTTAGTATTCATCAACTATTGTCACATTACTCGTCTCTGTGCCCATAGTCACATTATCTTCTTTATGTGCCTGCATTCATATTTCACTCCACCTCTCTTTTGTATGAATATAACTGCATTTAGGACTCAGCTCACATCTGCAAAGACATGTTTTACTATATAAAGTCACATTTATAGGCTCCAGGGATTAGGAGCCTGTTAGATATATTTTGGGACCATTATTTAAACTGCTGCAGTATTTTATACCTGTAACTCATCTATTCAAATATCCATGCAGACAGTTAAGCTTAACTCTGTCAAGTTAACGGGTGTACAAAATCTCAAAGGATTAGCAGAGCGCATTTCTGGTTCTGTCTGAGAGGGCTATAGAAGTGTAGCTTTAAATATAATATGTGATCTCTGGTTCCTTCTTTTCTGACACTTTTCTACTTCTTTATTTCCCAGCCACGACAAACTAAATAGCTTTGCTCCAACTACCTTTGTACCATGTTGCTGTTATGTTAGAACCAGGCCAAACATGGACTGAATCTTCTGAGTCATGAAACAAATTAAACCTTACCTATTTTAAATGTGGGTGTCAGGTATTGTTTCCAGCAACAGTACAGGTGACTAAAACAGAACTTTGGTGTTGGGAGTAGGGTGGTTTCATGACTGTTCCTGTGGTAAAGAAATCTTCAGAACTGGTTTGTGAAAAGACTTTAGAAGCATTTGGAGATTTTGGTTTAAAGAAGCTCTGGAATGCTGAAGACAAAGTTTGATGGGTAATTATAATCAGAACTCTGAAAGCAGAATGATGTTAGCAATGTAGACAATAAAGGCTATGCTCAGGAATTTTCAGCTGGGAATATCAGGAATATCACTAGAAGTTGGAATAAAAGCCAGATCTAATATTCTGGGAGAAAATTTGCCTATGTTTTTCCCATATCCTGACATTTTTCAGGAAGGTCAAATTAAGGGAAGTAGACCAAATATCTTGCAGATGACATTTCAAGACAGCCCAATATTCACGCTATGACACTGGTAATGACAGGTGTTTTTAGTCAGATTTACAGTGAGAGTTGAGGGAACAGAGTAGAACATCTTAAAAGTTTTTGTTTTGCCAGAAAAGGATAGGACCAGAGAAAACTGTTGTTGAAAAGATTAACACCATTAAAAATAAACCAAATGCTTTGAACAAGGACTAAAATAAAGTTGCCTTGAAGTACCTTGGGAATCCACAAGATTGACTGGGCATGGTGGAGCATGTCTGTAATCGTAGGACTTGGGAGGCTCAGGCACAAAGATTATCTTGAATTCAAGGCCAGCCTGCACTACATAGTGAGAATTTGTCTTAAAAATTGAAAAACAAAACTAGAAATCAGCAGAACACCCATCACATGCTCAATGGTGCAAAAGAATAAAACTTTCATTGCAGCAGTGAGTCCCTGAAACACTTATTCAAGAAGAGTACTTTAAGGAATTGGTTCCCTGGGTTTCATCTCTCTATGCCCAGCAATCCAGGTACTCAGAGGCCTCAGCCAGCATGGTGGGAGGGAAGGAGCAGGCTGCTGCTCAAACAGGCAGAACCTAGGCATTGCCAAAAGATACTGGTTTTAGAGGCACACTGAACATAAGTAGTGTAGGGTCAGGAAATCTACCTAGATTTCAATGGAAGCCAGAGAAGGAGTCCTAGAGAGGGCATGATTCTATAGGAATAAAGCAGAAGTTTCTTTGGAGAATCTAGAAAATTGAAAATTACAGGAACATGAAATGCCTATCAAGGAAAGCAATAACCTGAGATTGGTTACTTGTGGCTCTTTTGGCTAAGCCACAAGAGAGGCTACATGACTTGCACGGGGCAATACCATGGTTCTGAGTTTGGCCAAGTCTTCTAGAACTCACATTTTCCCATGATGTGCACAAGATGCTAGACATGGAGCTTCAATATTTGCTTTGCTGAGTTTCAGTCTCACATTGGTTTGCTTCTTTTTTATTCCACTCTTCCTCTCTTTGGGGCTAGGGATGTTTACTTTATGACATTGTACAATTGGGCTTATGTAACTTGCTTTTTATGTTTTGTAAGGGTTCACAGCAAAGACGTTTTCTTAAGTTTCAGAGGATACTGTGAGTTGGGTTTTATTTTTTAGTGATCCTGGAATTGTTTAAACTTTGAGACTTGTTTAAGCACTGTGCTTTTGCTTGTATGTAGAACAGTTGTATCTTGTTAGGTGGAAGTATTAATGTCTGTTGTCTTTATGTGTAGGTTAAATTTTGTTTTACGATTTGTTTGGGTGTCAGGTTAACAAGGACTGGAATGTGGCAGTCAGCCTCTATGGTGCCAAGGTGATTGGTTTACTCATTGTTTGGGGATGAATAAAGTACCTTCCTGGGTATGCCTGGTTGGGTCATGGGGGCAGGTCTTTGGGCGTTGTGTATGTTCCTGGTCTATTTCCTTTCTGGCACTGCTCGTCTCTATGGCTTCCTGGCCACCACGAGATGAGAAATCTTGTTCTCCCACTCCCTTCCAATGTGACATTTTTGCCTTGGAGCCAGCTGACCATGAGCCAAATCCCCTAAATAATGAGCTGAATTAAACCTCAACTGCCTTAAACTGTGTGTGCTCAGTGATTGGAAAGCCGACTAATACAGTCCTTGAAACAAGTGCTATAATTTCCCCAATTACTGATGGAAATACTGAACCAGAAGGTATACAACTTAAAATCAAAAAGCTATAAGAGGCAGTGTCTGGCTTTGAACCTAGACTATTTGTGACCTTTAAAACTACCTGCTGCTGTAAATAAATGAAAAACTAATTAATGTAGAAGAGTTCCCTAGACAACGTGCCAAGGTAGAAGTACAACCAAAATATTTTCCCCATTAGAAGCAGTCCCCCTACCTTGTGGAATGTCCCTACGTTCTCATTCTTGGCAGGACAGCTTGTTCCACCATGTGCTCTATCATCTTGTACATACGCAATCACTGTTAAGTGCAGAGCTTTTAGAGTAATAAGAGAAAAGTGTCCTGTGTACACTGTATGCAGCTATGGTATTTGTAGGGCTAACAGTCTTTTAACCAATCCATCAAAAGAACACATTTGAGTTGGTATCAAGGTGTAAATAAACCTTTTTAGGTATTCCTTATCACCTCTTATTTATAAACACAGACCCTTCTAAAACAGCTTGATAGACACCTATATTATAATACTTAAAGTTTCTTTGATCATCCCTAAATCCCAGCCAAGTGTTTCCTAACCAAGTCTCCTATAGCATCACACTTGTCAAATTCTAACCAGACAATCCATACATCTGAGCTAAGGAGGCTTCCAGGATTGTTTGTGTGTGTGTGTGTGTGTGTGTGTATGTGTGTGTGGTACTGGGAATTGAGCTCAGGGCCTTGCACTTGCCAGGCAAGCACTTATTCTACCGAGCAATCTTCCTGGTTCCTTCCAGGATCTTCTGGTAAAGCTGGACCTACTGTGCATCTCTGCCTCCTGGTCAGGCCAGGCTGTCTGAATCAAACAGCCCATTTATGTTTGCGTGCTAGGGGGATCTAATCCTGAAAGCTCTATATTTACATCTTTTTCTAGCTGTACATTATTTATATTGCTTTATTCTCTGTTCTTCTCCTCAGAATTCATTCTCTATTCTTTTCAGTTTCAACAAAGCAATTTTCATAGTTCTTTATATAACTACATTCTTAGCATTAGATCACTTGGCTTCTGGGTCACATAGTCTTTTGGTATGACTCTCATTCTCTGCTGAGCTCATATGCATCTAGGTATGTAGCTTTCTTTTAGGTGTATAGCTTCAAACTCTCCTGTACACAAGTACTATTATTTTAAAAATACAGCAAAACATATTAAAACTAGATGACTATGTCAAATAGTAGAAGCAAGTAGGAAATATGGTATGTTGGTAGCTGGGAAGAGACAAAACCACATAAATTTCTGGTGAGCATGCAAACTAATCTGTGTAGAAAGCAACTTCATAGCATGTATCATGAGCCTTTAATCCTATTATGTAAGCTGGGGTAGGTTAAGGCTCTGTAACTACCTGATTCAAGGATGCAGGTAGGCTTCAACACAGTAGAAGTTTATTTCTTGTGAATGTACGTAAAACAACCCTGGCTGAGTGAACTTCCCTAAAACAGTTACCAGACCAGGATTCTTTCTTCTAAAGCTGTGCAATTCCCTCTGGTGCCCTCTTCCTTTGCATCTGGTGAATGGAGAGGAATGAAGGCATGGATAAAGATACAGTCACTTAGAGCTTTAATCCAGGCATGGCACCAGGCCTCTCCCTCACGGTCCCCAGGGGAATGCTGTTGTGCTGATGAACAGTCTCTGCTGCATAGAAATTTCAAAAGTAATAAGCCTGAGTATTATATTGAAAATTTGATATGGAGATCATGTAGAAGCAGTGCTTCAGGGAGAGAAGCAGAAAATCTGCTTGGAACGCTGTTTCTGGCCCTGGTCCTGGGGCTCCTTGTGAATTATATATTGTTCCATCCTGCCATATAGATAATTTATCTCTCAAGGGGTTTAATGAAGATTAAATGAGTTAATTGCATTGAAAACATGTACTAAACTATCTCACATATTAGTCATTTAATTACTATTAATATCATTTATACTTTAATTTTCATATACAAATATATCTATAACAACTATTCTTGTTGAATTAGAAGGACTTTTTTTGGGGGGGTGCTGGCTCAGGCTGACTAAGCTCAGGCTGCAGGTCTGGTAAAGAATGTGGAGCTGGGGATCCAACTGCAGTTCCCTGTGCCTGACTGGGTTTACCCGAGAAGGCAGCTAAACAACTGAGCTAACCCACAAGACCCCCTTTTTTGTGGGGGGAGGGAGCTGGCTCAGGCTGGCTTAATATTTGGGGGCTGGCGCAGGCTGGCTACTTATTCCTGTTGAATTAGAAGAACTCAATTCCATCAGAAAGTTTAACAGGCCACATGTGATCATTAAAATAAAATACACTGTAGTCATTTAAACTGATCATGTAATGGGATAGTAAATTGTTTATAAAATATAAATTTAAACTGCAAGAGATATTTATAAAGAATATAAATTTAACAAGGGCCAAGGAAATGGCTCAGTAAAATAAGCACTTCCCTGGTAAGCGCAAGGGCCTGAGTTCAATCCCCGGTTCCGCCAAAAAAAAAAAAAAAAAGAATATAAATTTAACTAGTTTAACACAAAAATTTAACCACTATTATAAATAGCTTTTTTGTTTTTTTTTCTTGACTTTCTAGATTTTTTGAAATTTTAGCAACTATTTTACTGTTTTTCTATTTGCATTTTTTGCATTGTTTCTTATCGTAAAATTTAAGTAACAAAAACTTTCATATTTAGATGAAATGCCTTATAGTTCTCCCTTCACTTCCTAGACAACAATTTCGTAAGTTTGGGTATATCCTTCTCATTTAGATATTTTACTATGGCTAGTGAAATATGTTTGCACAAAAATATGACTGTTTAGAAAATTTCAACTCACATGAATAATATGCATCTTATATTTTTTCCATGAAATATTATGTATCCATTATATGTTTGTACTGATTTTGTATATTAATAGTTCCAGAATATCTCACAGAATGAATATAATACAATGCATTCATTTACTTAGCATAAATGGATACGAAGGATTTTCTAATTGCAAAGAAACATTGTAACATTGTTTCATGTGTTTCCTAGTGAAGTATGTGATGTGACAGATTTCCAAGAGTTTATTATCAGGAGTGAAATTTTTGTGTCGTAGGATGTGACAATACTGAAGTTTATCAAATTTTGTGAAATTATTTTCTTACTGAGTTTATAATTCCACTAAGAATATATGAGATCCAAGTTTACATATCTGTCTTAGTACTTTCTCATTATGGCACAAAAATACCAGACACATTCAAGTAAAAGAAGAAGTTTATTTTAGCTCACAGTGTATAGAGGTTTCATCCTATAGTTAGCTGATAGCATGGCAGGGCAGCATGCCAGAGAAACATGGCGAAGGAGAAGCACCCATGCCATGGCAGGCAGGGAGGGGCAAGGGATCAAGAGCTCAGGAAGGGCACCAATTCCAGGCCACACCTCCCTGGATTCCAGGCCACACCTCCCTGGATTCCAGGCCACACCTCCCTGCGAACCCCAGCCTTCACTGCCCAACCTCACACTAAGCTTTAATCCTATTAGTGGACTAACCCAGCATCACACCCAGATCAAATGATCTCTGCAAAGCCCCACCTATGAGCTTCCAAGGGCTATGAGACACAAGCCGTAACAATGTCTTTTGCCAATTCTTTTGTACTTTGTTTTTTTTTTTTTTTGTTTGTTTGTTTTTTACCTATTTCTGGTGTTAAAGGATATCTCTCTGCTTTTAATTTTCCTCTTATTGATTAATTATAAGTTAACAACCTTTGATTAGTGGACATTCAGATTTCATTTTACATTAATAATTCTTTAATAGTTGTGCCTATCTTAGTCATTTTCAGGCATTTTGTATAAATTATAGATACCTATTAAAAATGAAACTCATTTTAAAATATGAACATTTCAAGTGACATAAGCATTTTATGATTTTATAGTTTTAAGTAAACAACATACTTCTTGACAAAACTAAAAAACAAACTAATATTTTATTATTATGAATGAAAATTATAATTCTTTCCAAATTTTTTGTTACGATGAATATATGTGGTTCACTAGAGGAATTTCTGAAAGCAAATATATATCCCACAGATCAAAGATTGAGCAGCCACTGAATGTCTTACAGTTAACCTTCCCCACAGCTAAAGATGACAGAATCTAAACATGCTGCGGATTGTTCTGTTGCTCAGCTAAGCTTCACTATTCACTAATTTAGAGAATGGCCGCAGTCTGTCAGCTAATGGCATTTACAGTGAGAACATATGGCCAGTACTTAGAGTCCCACTCATTAACGGATGTGACTCATGTCCAGATGACACAGAGATAATTTATACTGTCAGGACCAATTCAACTTGAGTAGCATGACATGTACCAGGATTGCCTCTAAGGACAGCTATGAGGAGCCATATATGTGTTGAATATTAACAAGCTCTGAAGAAGCCTACTCATCTATTGCAAATTGAGAGATACTGAATGAAACAAGTGCTAAAGCTTGAAGGAAGTAGGGAAGAGGAAAGAAATAGATTGGAAGAGTAAAAGAAAAAAAGACTAATCATATAAAGACTGGCTAAAGTTTACAGAAGTCAGGAGACATGCTAAGGCAAAATATAAACAGTAATAATAATTCATAATAATAACTCTAATCATGTCTAGTATTGAAATAACATTCTTGTTCTTATGTGTTCTGCCTTGGTCAAAGAGGGCTCCAGCCCATTGTTGTCCTCAGGAGGCCATGCAGAATGACCATCAGGGTTTCTTCCACTCATTGATGTACATCATTTCAGATCACACTCAGTTCTCCAAGGAAAATCCATGGCCACCTATAATTTGAATGGGAATTGAAATGCCTTTGATGTTGTGCCTGGAAAAGGGTTGCATTAGTCACTTTCTCTGTCACTAGCACAACCCACCTGATACCTGCAACTTAAAGGAGGTGGAGTTTATTTTTGCTCATCATTTGAGAAGTGTCAGTCCCGTGTCAATGGGTTCCAAGGCAGAAATGTCAGATGGAGGAAAGCTGCCCAGCTCAGGGCAGCCGGGAAGGAGAACAAGCAAGGGAGCTGCAGCAAGAGAAACAGAGCGCAAAGGCCTGCCCTTGGAGCTCACCTCCTCTGCTGGTGCTGCGCTACCATGAGTACCTTCAGCTAAGAATTCACCAATGTTCCCATCTACTGGTAAGTATAGCACCCCACTCCTGCAAAAGTTCCATCTCTGGATAGGAGACAATTAGGGAAAATTTCTAATGTAAACCATAACAGAAGTGAACAGACTATTTGGTGAACAGCACAGTGACTATCAAAGATCTTCATGCTGGCTCCCCTATATTAGTTGGTTGGAATCATTCTCTTAATCACACACAGAATGTATCTATCCCCACTCAAAGAAAGAAAACCCTAAAATTCTAGTCATGGAATTAAGCTCAATATTGAGAACTGGTGTTTGAAATGCACGAGTTTCTAACTCCTTTTGGATGTGGCGCTACAACATGAGGGTTTGTCAACAATGGAAGAGGCAAATTAACAATTTCAAATACACACAAATGGACGTGCACACATGCCAGGTAAGTATGATAAAGCTGCAAGTAGGAAGAGGCTAGTTCGAGAGGTTAAGAACTGCCAAAACCGGTCTGCCCAGGGGTTTTTGGTGAGCCCCACCACTGAGCAGGGCCAAGACGCTATCTGGTAGTTTCTCCTAAACTGGGCCTATATTGGTATGTAGGGGTAGACACAAGTAATCTCTTCTACTCATTACTTTCGCTAAATGATGTGATAAATTTGAAACCTCATATAGCATATATGGACATAGAAGACACAAGTTACAGTAGCTCTGTAGATGGCATTGTGAGTTGACTAAACTCCAGGATTGCTTTATTTATTTATTTTTTAATTTTCTTTTATGTGTTTGGTACAGGGTCTATAGGGTCTTACTACATAGAACTGACTTGTAGTGATTTTCTTGTTTTCAGCCTCCCGAGTCCTGGGATTACAGGCATGTACAACCACGCCCAGTCTCCATTGCCATCTCAGCGTGCCCCGCAGGTGGGGCATGCTGGGCATGCCAGGGATTGAACCCCAGCCGCTGTGCTCTGCCTAAGCAGGTGTCCACTGAGCTATCTTCCAGGATTGCTTCAGCAAATGTGCTTCTACATCATTTTCTTGCCATCTTTGTTCGCAGTCTCTGAGCTCACTCTAATATCAAAGCTTCTGATATCTAATTTATTTTGTTCAATTTAGGTTCCTTTTCACAGAAACGGTGGACTCTGAAATCCAACTTCTTTGTCATGGCTTAAAAATTGTTTTCTACAATGCTGTCCAGCTTCCCTCAACTTCTGGGTTATCAAAGGCCAAAGGCCCCTAGGACAGTGAGTGACAAGTTACTGCATGCATTTTCCCAGAGTCCTACTGTCTCATTCTCTCTCTCTCTCTCTCTCATTCTCTCTCTGTACTAGGTATTGAACTCAGGACCTTGTGCTTGCCAGGCAGATGCTTATGCTGCTAAGCTACCTCCATGGCCACAGAGTCCAATTCTATCAATATTCAAATGAAAAAAGAATCAAATGAACACAAATATTATTCAGGGAGGAACATTAACTTTCTTTAACCTAGCTAACCCTGCAGAAAAACATACTTACAATATGAAGGATCTGGAATAAGTACACTCCAAATACTTGGAACCGGAAGAGCAGAAGAGAAACAACATCACTGTAATGCTGAAAGACAAGTGCAGAAATAAAGTATGGGCTTTGGAGGATGTAGTGTGCGCAGAGGACAAATTACACATTTTCTCAGTTTTCTTAAGATCTATTATGGCAGCTTGGATCTGTTCCAGAATAGCTGGTAGTTCTTCTGGTATGTAAATAATGTTCAATTGGGAGGGCGATGTGAATATTTCTCTCACCTCAGTTTCCTAGTTGTTATGTGTGCTTGATCTTGATAATGAAAACAGAGCCAGATGGTAATATGCTCTGCATGACAGCTAGCAGAAGTTAAATGAGACTTCATTCTAAATAGCCCAAAGGATTTCAGTTGCTTTTCTTTAAATGAAAAAATGTGTAGCAGAGAAAAGAGAGCAACTTGGTTGCTTCATTTTAATCTTCAAGCTTTGCTTAATGCAGTTCTGTTTGAAAACTGCTCTTGAAAGGGCAACCTCATGCTAAAGGTCCCTCAGGGCTGCTGAGTAATGAATATGCATGAACAAGTAGAAAAGGGTAGTGAGGAAGGGAAATCAGCGCGCAGATAATTGATACAGATGTCACTTAGGACTTAGAGGAATAGGTTCTGACTTGAGTGATCAGGCAAAGGGATAATGACGATACTGTGGTCAGCAGCATTGGGCTGCAATCTTGGGATCTGTGACTAAGAAATAAGGTGAACAAAGACATAAAGGACTTTGAGATAAAATGGAGAAAAACAAGAATCCAGAAATCAAGATTAGCAAAGCTTTGGGAAGGGCTGGCCAAATAGCTCTGCAGATTAAAGCACCTGCAAGCAGGCGCAGGGGCCGGAAGTTGGATCCCAGGCTGTGTCAGCCCTGCCCCTGGGCACACTGAGATTTGAGACTGGGCATGGTGGCATGCACCTGTAATCCCAGCTCTTGGGAGGCTGCAAACAGGCGGGTCACTACAAGTCTGATCTAGTAGTGAGACCCTGAACACCTTGTAGACACTTCCCTTAAAAAAAAAAATACAAAAAAAAAAAAAGGCTTTAGGAAAATAAATCCTTAAGTATGTCAAAATAAAGTCTGTGCAACTAAACAGAAAATATTAAAAACACATTTTATTTAATGATATGTTGCAATTTAGTTGGAGATCACATGTCCCTGGATGTATTGTCACATTATCTTGTCCTATTTAGCACTTACCATACAGTGATCTGAGATTTAGGCATACCTGGATAAATTTTAAACTTTAAATTTAAGGTTCCTGCTGGAGTTGAGTGAATGTACTGAGTTAGAACCCCTAAGGAATTTTTAATCCAGTGCACTGTGTCCCTTGGTGTTTGCCCTGAGTTATTCCCAGGCAGTACAGTTGACTTCAGCTTAATTTGACTTTGATTGTCGTGTTTGGTATTAAAAACCAGCTGTTCAGACTGCAGTACATTAACCAAGTACTGAACTATTGACCTGCTAATAAAAATCTAATCACTGAGAAAATGGCTAAGAGGTTCATGAATATCTGGATTCTTTTTCAAGGTCTCCTTGTGAAAGCTTATTTCCCAGGAAGAAGTGTTTATTTCCAAACACAAATAAGCAGTATCAATCATACTCTTGGTAATATGTTAAGAGGAAAATGAGAGAAAGGAAAAAATCACACTGATTTATTGTTTTCCTGTTGATTTGTTTTGCCTTGCTTTCTCCCCTCTCTTCATCTCCTTCCCACTCCTAGAAAATTAGCTTTTAATTTAAGTATTATTTCCTGAAACAAAATGAACACAACTTTTCTCCAGGCAGATATGGAGATTGATTGTTCTCAAAGGCTACCATCAGAAACACCTAAGGGGTTAAAATGTGGAGTGCAGCTAGGCATGGTGGTGAGCACAGGAAGGCTGCTGCAGCAGGAGAATGTAGGTTAGGATCAGGCCTGGGCAAGTTAGCAACTTAGTGGGATCCTGTTTCAGATTTTTAAAAGAGGGTGGGGGCATAGCTCAATCTAAAGGTCGTGGGTTCAAGCCCTAATACCAAACCAAACAAGCGAGGAGATAGCTCAATACAATAAGTGCTTGTCTGGCAAGCACAAAATCCTGAGTTCAATCCCTGGTACTACCAAAAAAAAAAAAAANTCAGACATCTGATTCAGAAGGTCTCGAGTATAATAACTAAATCTTGGAAACAACCTTGATGCCCATTAACAGAGGAAGGGATTTAAAGGATGTGGGTGTTTTTATATAACAGAGTACTGCTCAGCCATCAAGAAGGATGAATTGGAGACTTTTATAGGTAAATGGATACATCTTGAGACCATGCTCACAAGTGAAAAAAATCAGACCCACATGTGTAAACATGATATTGATACAGGGAGAAAAACTGGTGTCGGGTGGGTGACCCCCAAACAATATAGGCAACCTCCAAATGACATAGGGAAAAATGGAAAAATGATCTCCCGACCTGCCTTGCACGAGTGTGTGTTCTCTAAAACTGAAGAATGAATTTTAGGAACAAACAGAGGTTATGAGCAGAAT
>NDGM011247361.1:0-15661 GCA_002564305.1 Octomys mimax
GGCTTCACGGGGCAGGGCCGGTGTGGCAGGCAGGATGGGGAATCAAACCTTGGTCCCTACACTTGCCAAAGTAGGCCGTTAGTCCACAAGCTATCTTGTTCAACCTTTGCAATAGTTCTTGAATTTTCTCCTCTAGGCATATTTCTTTTGAATAGTTCTTGCATTTGTTCCTCCTTCAAAGTATAACCCAATTTGATCTATGACCTCATCACCATAAACTTGTCATCCATCAATATCTTTATTTGCCCCTCACTATTCCTTAGCTTTGTTTCAAGCACTAAAATTAAAGTTGCACTGATTCATTGATGTGTTCTCAGTACTTCATTATAGAATACATAGTTTGGGCTCAATATTAGATAAGCAAATGAATTTCTATAGTCAATGTATTTTGTAAATTAAGACTGAAAAGATTTTCCTAAAATAACATTTTAATCTAACAAGGAACTTTAAATGGCTCTCCAGTGTCTACTATATGCTATAGACAGCCTATATTACACAAGCTAATTTGCACATTTCCCATAACCTGATTTACTTTGCCTATTTAAATCTATATTCTACCAATTTCCAATATGAATGTTCTGCTCACTATATCCCAAGTCATACATACTCTCTACTTTTTCTTTACGTTGCTTGTCTGGCCTAAAACACCCTCATCTGTCTATACCTACCTAAGTCCACTTATCCTTTAAAGTCTGAATCAGTTCTAAACTCCTCCCCATACAGGTTGCCATGACTAGCTATACTTACAGAGGCCAATCCTAACCACAACATCTAGGTTCCCTAATCTATCCTCCTTTACACTAATACTCTGTTTCTTTTTCAAAAGAACATAAATCTATGTAGGTTTTTAAAAGCTAATTAGTAAACATTTGTTTTCAAATACGTTCTCTGAATTCACTACAGATTTATCTGTCTTAAAGATATACATAACACAAACACTTAAGCTTTAAAAAAATTAAATATTGGGGCTAGCCAAATAGCTCCCCCCCTCCCCCCCCTCAGCCCACCAGGGGGGCGGGGCTGGCTGGCATGTGGTGCTGGGGGATTGAACCACAGTCCCTGTGGTTTGCTAAGCTTGTTCTAAGTAGGTGCTTTAGACCACTGAGCCATCTCACCCGCCCGACCCCAGCTCTTTTTAAACATTTTTTTTTTTTTTGATGGAGTCTCACTAAATTACCCCGGCTAGGCTTATATTTGCCATCCTCTTGTCTCACTCTCCCAGAGTTCTGGGATTACAGGCATGTATGTACCCCCAAACCTATTTTTTCCCCTTCATTCTTATTGTAACAGCTACTCTGTCAGTGACTTTCTGATAACATTTGTACATTTGCTTTCTTCTTCACTTTAATGTTCACATGCTACTGACTTAAGAATTCAATTATTCTCTTAACTGTCTCTAGTATGTCTTTTTCTCCCATTCCACATCTACTTATCAATCGCTAATTGTGAATAAATTCTACAGATCTTTTTGTCAGTTTCTGAGCAACTAACATTACTGCTTACCCAACCATGCTGACTGCTCTACAAATGTGTGGTTTTCAAATTTCCATCATCCCTGCATGACTATATTTGCATTCATCTTTAATTCCCTTTGTGCTTTCCTCTCAGCCTTGCAAAATTTTTCCACATTCCTCAAATCTCCTGATTCTATCACTTTTTTCACATATTCATGTATTTTCACATATTCATGTACTTTTTCATTCAACTGCCTTTACTTCCACTCCTCTGCTCACATTTATTACTCACACAGATTACACCTAGTTAACTCTCATATTCAGCTCAGTTTATTACCTCCTCCAAGAAGTGTTTCCTCCATGAAATGACTTTGTTCTACCCAATACTGTATCAGGATCATAATTCTGCTAGGCAGCACAGATACTACATTGAATTATGTTTGTATGCTCTTTCCCCTTCTGGGTGTGAACAAAGCATCATATCCCAGCACCTAGCAGACAGTTTGTTATACATTAAGCAATTGGAAGCTAACCACTGAATGAAAGGATCTTTGAATGAACCATTCTTTCATCCTTTTTACTTAATACTATATTTAGATCCTAGTAAAAGAGATCTCTGCTCAAGAGCTATATGCTAAGCACTATATACAAATTATCCTATTTGGTTGTTGTAATAACTGTGATTCTTTTTTAATCCCCAGTTTATACATCAAGAAATTGAGAAGTTAAGTAACTTACTATCAGTCAGACAGCTATGTATGTATAGCTATATGTAGAAAGGAGAGACTACGACCAATCATACAAAACTAAACTGTGAGCAACTGTGACTTACTTGAGGAGATATAAATAATTAAGGTGTAGCAAAAAATAAGAACAGCAAACAGCACTAGGTTTACAGTGAACAAAAAAGGACAGAACAAAAAAAAAGGACAGAACAGACACTGTCCATGCCTTAGTTAAGACTATATCCAATCCTTCCTGCCTGAAAAAGAAATAATATCTCCCATCTTACAAATGTAGGAAGTAGATTTGAAGATCCTGATTAAATTGTTTGAATGCACAAACTAATAAGTGGCACAGCCACAACTAAACCCAAATTTGTCTAAAAGCTCAAATTCATTCCACTTTTATTATATATCCATTATTCATTCCAAAACAGAAATATATCAAGAATCCACTGTATTTTGACCACTATGGTAGGAACAGAGATGAAAGATACAGTTCCTGGATTTACGAAGCTCTCAGGCTAAGCAGTAGAGCGAGGCAAGTTAAGAATTGCAATAAAGTGCAATGCTATCACCAAATATATACAGGGTCCTGTAAGGCACAGGAGTGATATATAGGCTATAAAATCTGAGGACACAATGTGTCTTTGGGAACCACAGACCTGCTCAATATTAAGCTATGCACTAAGAGGAGTGGTGCTAACTACAGAAGCTAGCAGCAGCAGCATCACAGAAAAGTCAGCATGCTTAAATAACACTGTTATGTTTACTTGAAGGGCAACAGAAAGCTACTGAGACATGTTAAAGAGGGAGGACATGATAAAATACATGTTTTACCAAGTTTCATGTCATCACAGATGGAAAGACAACCTAAAGATTTAGAGATAAGCTCAAAGATAAGAATACCCGTCAGTGGCTTTTTCATTAACACATTCACGGCTGGGCTACAACTCATGTCTTCTGCCTGTCAGTTCTGAACCACCAGTGGTACACATATGGCTGTCCCACGGGGTAGCATGGGACAGTCACTCATGTACCACTGGTGGATCAAGCCACTTGGAATGTGAGCCACTTAGCTCAAGTGAGGGACATATCTGAAAAATACATAGGAGGTATATCACAGAACACATTAATGAGATAGCAACTGTGAGCCTGTTATCCTAGCACCTAGGAGGTTGAGGCAAGAGAATCACAAGTTGGAGGTTAGCTGGGGCAATATAATGAGTTCTGGCTAGCCTAGACTACATAACAAGACCCTCTTTAAAAAAAAAAAAAAAGACTGCAACTCTGCATCATGAGTATTTTAAGAGAAGCAACGAGCAAAAATAAAACTAAAAACAGTAAGGCAAAAAAGAGAAAAGCTGAGAATAACTATACTAAATGTACCAGACATGTACCACTATACTTGCATTCATCTTTAACTCCCTTTGTACTTTCCTCTCAGCCTTCCAAAATGTTTCCATATTCTTCAACTTCCTGATTCTACCAATTTTTTCACATACTCATGTACTTTTTCATGCTATTTTCTTCAAATTCCTTAACTCCACTCCTCTACCCCCATTTATTACTCTGACAGTGATCAAAAAAGACAAAACAGATACTTCAAACTTGTCTAAATATGTCAGAGTCAATGCGACATTTGAGACAACACTGTTATGGTTTAGATCTAAAATGTCCCCCCAAATCTTCATGTGTTTGGAGGTGGGACTTTCGGAAGGTGAATGAATCTTGGTAGGGCTATATTCATCAGTGGACCGCTCCACGGATGAGTTTATAACTAAATGTGCTACTAGGAGTAGGGCTTGGTTGGAAGATGCATGTCACTTGAGGCATGACTTTAGAGGGAATTACATCCTGCTGAGGCCATCCCTTTTCTGTTTACTGGCAGCCTGAAGCAAGCAGCTTTCCTCCACCACGTCTTTCTACAATGCTAATTATGTCTTGGAGCCAGCCCACCAAGCACCAAACCTCCCAAACTATGAGCCAAATTAAACCTCTCTAGGTTATACATGCCTGGTATTTTGTCCCAGCAACAGGAAAGAGGACTAATACAGACAACCTATACATTTTATATGTCATTTTACATGATACAGTCATAAACCCAAATCATTTTTTTGAGACAGGGTCTTGTTACGTAGTTCAGGCTGGTCCTGAATTGTGGAACTCAGACTGGCCTTGAACCTGAGGCACTCTTCCTGCCTCAGCCTCTTGAGTTTTGGGATTAACGGTGTGCATCGCTCTGCCCAGCTTCAATATACTTCTGAAATCTTATTTTCTAGGACAAAGAAATATTTCTCAGCTAAATGCCTCTTAAATTAAAGGTTTCTTAAGTACATTTTTATCAAATTAAGGATTGGAAAGTAAGCAGAAGTTGGCATAACTAGATGTCAGGGTTTTTTAATTAAAAAGGAATTTTCAGGCTGGGGATGTAGCTTAGTAGTGCAGTGCTTATCTACCATATACAGGACCCTTGGCTTGATACCCCACACCACAAAAATAAATAAAACAAAATAAAAAAAATTTCATAGTGACTCCAAACTTGTCTAAAAGAGGACATAACAATTTAGTTATAAATATAACTCTCTATAGCTAATCAGGTTAAATTACAAGAAGTAATTTTAAATATTGTTCTGATACTATTAACAACTTTCTCAGTATTTAAAACCCTACCACTCTCATATTTTCAACTGCTTAGGCAATATGAAAAGCATACTTCTTAAGTTTAGGATTATGAAGTTAACTACAATGTCATATGTCTCTTTAAAACCCACAGCATGTAATATTCAACACTAGTAACAGAACCAAATGACTTCTCAAACAAAAAATTATTTCTGCTCACTGACACCAAATTCTGTGACTGATAACTAGAACTAAGGAAAAAACGATTTTATGTGGTAGAAGTAGAAAATGCCCTGCAGCATACAGAGAAGCTGGCCTATCATTCTAGATCTCTAAACAGTTGCACCCTTTCCACATTAGTTAAAGATGACTGATGCCATGTCATAAGCTCTTATAGAGATTCTTTGATGCAAGAGGCTACTCAATAAATCAAGTTTCATTTTTGAATACAGTGAATCTCAAGCCAATGAACAGATGCCAAAATTGTTAAACAGGATCAATAAATAATATGAAGAAGTTACGCTTTTCTTTTCAGAATCGGGGTCCAAACTTCCGAGACCTCAGTGACTAAACTAATCAGTGTTCTTATTCTTTTTTTTTTCAGTGTTTTTATTCTTAATAAACACTCTACATGAAAAAGTTCTATAATATATCTCCTAATGAATGTCTACATCACATCTAAAAGCAGCAAAATAAAACTAGCAGGGGATAATTGTAATTAGAAGCATATAAACAGGTTTGTACTTCTGTCCAAGATGGACTAACAAGGAATAAATTTACCCTTTTGCCTGAAATAACTTGAAAAAAAATAAAGACATATGAAACATTTTTCAAGACATTGGACATCAGGCAACCAAGAATAATGATCCCTGATAGGTGAGAAACAAACCTGAGTCCAATAATTGTTGCAGCTTATAGCCTTGAAAGAGTTTCCAAGCTACAGAACAGAGAAGAGAACCTAGGCAGTGCAAAGTGCTCTCCCTGCGTTGAGAAGATAGATCTGGGTCTGGAGACAAGGCTTCTAGAGCAGGCAAGGCAAAGCAAAGAGAACAGAACTACACAAAGAGAGGATATCCCTCAAGTCTTCAGCTCAGTACTTATACTTAAGTGTGAGAAGACTACCCAAGGACACTCAAAGCACCACCAAAAGTACTAAAAAGAAAAATACCAAATAGCTCCTGCTCCCACTAGCTACAGTACTGCGTTTTATCTCTCAATCATGCAACCAACTGGTACTACCTAACAAAACTTGTCAGAAGACAAGTCCTGAAAAGATCAAACTGACTAGTTTCCAACTAATTTAAGTGCCTCCTGGAACAAGCTCAAGATTTTTATATTTAAATAAATAGAAAATAATACAGCAACATGGTGAGATTTAAATGTTTAACATTAAATAAAAAATTATTAGTTATGCAAAAAAGCAAGCACACAATCAATAATGAGGAGAAAAATCAATCAAAATCAACTCAATAAAATGGCAAAGCATGGACAGTAAATCATTTATAGCTATACTACATGTGTTTAAGAAGCTGGAGAAAGGACAGCATGAAAAATATAAAAAGAAAGATAAGAATAAATTTCTAGCGATCAAACCATAATATCTGAATGAAAAATATGTCAGGTAGGATTCAAAGATGATTAATTACAGAAGAAAATATTAATAAATTTAAATATCACAGTAGACTATAAATCACGAGAGAGGAAAAAATACAACTGAGATGAACATCAGTGAGACAATGTCAAGCAAGCTAATACACATGTAAATGAAATTCTAAAAGGAGAAAATAATACATATTTGAAGAAATAATGGCCAAAAATTTCAAACATTCATAAAGAATCCAAACCTACAGATCCAAGAAGTTCAATGAACTTAATGTACAAGATACATGAAGAAAAAAAATATAATTTTCAAAAGGTTCTTCCTCACAATTTCAATGAAATATAACCTAGAAAAGAGATTAAATTTTAGGTTAATTTACTATTAAGAGTTTCAACTGACAATTTAATAAAGTAGCTTAAATCACACAGTCATGTGAGTAAGTACATTTACCAATCCTAATAATTTCAAAGTTAGCAAAATATGCCTTTTAGGGCCAGGAATATAGCTCAATGGTATAAGCACCTGCCTGGCAAGCATAAGGCCCTGAGTTTGATTCCTGATTACTCCCCTCAAAAAAAAAAAAAAATCTAAACAAAATATGCCTTTTAAAATTATGCACTGTTTTATTAACCCATCATTTGTATTGATCTCATTTTAACAAGTTAGTTTTTTAAACGTATTTCTCTTCCTTCATTTTCTTTTCCTTTAATTTATTTAGGTCATTTGCAACAGAATTAGGACACTGAAAAAACTTAAACTGAGAGGTGGAACTGAAAACACAGAAGTAGCTTTGAGGTTTAGAAAGCAACTAGTCCTCCAAAAATCCCCAACAACTTGGCAAGCACTATTTCGGAACACCATTATTTCCAAAATACATGTATTTTAAAAAATATAAAATGTACTCAAGGTGGAAACAAGCTAATGTGTTTATTTTTAGCACCTTAGCTAACTACAAGAACTCACAAAAACCTAAATATTCTTTGGAGAAAGAACATACAAACAAAAACCATTAAAGTGGAAAGCTAACATTTTCATATTTTTGTGACTACATCTATTTTTTAAGATTCGGCACATATATTTAAGATTTCTTGTCTGAAAATAAATAGGTGACATGATGGAAAGTCCTGAGAATCTATCATAATGGTTTCCTTTGGTAGTGTATTCCCTAAAATAGTAATCAGTTAATTATTCTACCATTTTGCTTAGAAAATAGTAGGATAGTTCAAAGAAAAACTACTTCTATGAGTTAGCTGCTAAAAATGTATTAACTTGCAAATAATATATATGCCATTTTCCTTTTTAAAGAAAAAAATATATACACATATTTGATAACATGTACTTTTTTGAAGCTATACAATAAACATTTTAACAAATATAATAGTATAATACCTCTCTGTAGGATCAACACATATATGAAAAACAACATCTGAATCTGTACATTCAAAGTACCAAGCTCTGAACACAGAATTTGTTGGGTTTTTTATTTTTTTGAGACTCAGTCTCACTATATATTAGGCTAGCCTTGAACTATGTGATCAGGTTGTCCAGAAGGCTGCCTGAGTGATGGAAAGGTTGGGATTACAGGTGTGTGCCAGCACACCCAGCATGACTCTTGAATGACACCTCTTTTGAATAGAAAAATAATTTCTGAGAAAATACTGAATTGAAATTTTATGTTACATCACCAGCAGTACTTATTCTAAAGTGGTAATCATTTATAATGCACAAATTCCCCACCTATATAAAGAGAAATGTCTTTAAATCAAAAGCTACACACTGTTCCTGTTATCAGATTCTATTCAAGAGAAAATAAAACTAAATACACATTACTTTAGGCACTACTTTAATATTCAGTTGGATACCCTACACTCATGTTCTCAGAAATATGTGCTACAGCACCTAGAATGATAAAAACAGCCAGCCACAGATACGCGTTTAATATTCAAGTCTCATCTTCAAAACATATTCTTAATACAAACAATACTATAAACATAAAAGACAAAAAAATTGCCTATTAAATCATCTGGTTAAGACTTCAGTTATTTGCATTTAAAAATCTCTAAAAAATGCCTTTTAAAGGATGCCCAGTAGTCCTAACAATTCACACAATAAGTCATCTAATCAGACTTAATTATGGGCATTTAAACTATTTGCTACAGCAGCAGTGCTCATAACCAATCACAACTATTTGAAATTCTCTTCTGCAATCTGTTACTACTTCATCAGTTAGTAAGAAAGGTTACTAAGAAACATTTTTCCATTAAATGCACCTAACCCAACAGTAGGTTCTTTTTTTTTTTCACCCTTTGAGGAAACTAGATCCCTCCCCCTAACTCCTCCTCTACCCACCTCTGATTTTACCAAATTACCAAAGACCACTCGATGTGATTTGGATTTTGGCACTCCTGACAATAAACGACAATAACAGAGGTGACAGAATGGAAAACTGAAGTTTTACAATGTTAACAGGTATCGTTATTGCGTTGTGATAAATGGGCTGGGCTTGGAAGATAATCTTTCAAGATACATTCCTTAAATCTCCCCAATTTCTCTGGCCAGAGAACCAAATTAGGGGCTTAAAATATAAAGTCTGTAAGTTCACAGTAAATTATTTTTCAAACAAAACAAGTCACCTAGAAAAGAAACCACTTACATTTGGAGCATGACCTGGTTCAAGAATACCCCGTCTACCAAAGCCACATATTCATCCAAGTTCGTCCCATTTCCTGCAGCCAGAGGTCCAAACGTTTTGACCTAGAACAGAAAGATTATCAAGACGTGAACGCCCACCTCCATCTCTGTAGCCACAAATAACGCACTAAAATATACAATAAAGGACGACTACTTACCCAAGTGACCAAGGGGCTGGTCATGAACTGCTCCAGGAGGGGTGTAAAAATTTCGTTCTCCATTTTATAGATTATGTTTTTGGGAAGCAAAGAGGAAAAAAAAAGGAACTACCACAAAAACACGCCTAGGGAAATTAGTCACTGAACGGTGAAGAAGAAATCAATGAAAGTCCATTTCGGCGAGTGAGGAAAATCCCATCGAGGAGGGGGGAAAAGTCTCCCTCCTCAAAAACCCCCGAGGGACGGGAGCCGAAATCCCGTGAAGCAGCTTCCACAGCCCCCAGGAGCAGGAGCCTGCGCTAGAAATGTCTGTACCGAGCGAGAAGAGGCAGAGAAAAGGCATCTGGAGGAGGCGGAAGGGAAAGGGGGCTGGAGCAGCGAGACAAAAAGCCCGTCAAGGTTGCCCAGCTCACGGGGGAAGCGGACCGCCGAAACTGCCCCCAATGAATTAATCCCGCCGAGCCCCGAGAGGGAAGCCCGCGTCTGGGCTCCGAGGGCCGCCGGCCGCCGGGCGCGTCCCGCGCACGCGTTCCACTCCCCAGTGGGCTCGGAGCCGCTCGGACCGCGGAGCGCCTCACCGGGGACGGGCAGGGCTCGCCGCTTCCCCGCGGGGACGCAGCATCCCTCCGCGGCCCGCCCGCCCGCCTCGCCCGCAGCTGCCGTCCCCTGCCGGAGGCGGGAGGTCCTGAGGTGCGCCCCTATCCGCCCGGCCGCCCGCGCCCCGCCACCCTTTCCAGGGCGCCTCTGGGAAGCCCTGGCACAAAATCACCGCGGCGCTCCGGCTCCTCCTCCGCCCTCTCGAGAGGCGCCCGAGTAACGGCCTTAGAACCGCAGTGCCGCAGCACACCCGCTCCCAGCCGACGAGCCAGCGCCGCGAACCCGCCGTCAAAGGGGGCGCGCTGCTCCCTCCGCGCCGGTATCCTTCCGCCGCCGCCGCCTCCCGCCCCTCCCGCCCCGCTGCCTCTGGATTGTGGAAGAAGAAAACCGCTGCATAAGCGCGCTCCCGGGCGCACGCGCACGCGGGCCGGCCCCGCCGCCGCCCAGATCGGGCAACCGACGCGGACGCGCGCCCGCTGCAGCTGCGGCGGTGGCCGGCGCCTGGGTCGCGCCCAGGACGGCTGCCAGGGCCGGGGGGCGGGGATGGGCCAGGCCGGGGAGAGGGTCTGTCTGCTCCCTAGCTCCAGCCTAATTACGGTTTATTTCTTCCCGGAGTGCCTTCTTTGATGTGTGAAGGAAACACGAGGGATGCAGACAGTCCTTTTTCCGAACAGTTTGATTTGATCTGTTGAGCATGCTTTTTTGCCCAGTGAAATGGAATAAGAAAACACTGCAGCAAATGGCAAAAGGACTTAAACCGCAACTCGGTTCTTTTTTCTTTCTTCAAAAAAAAAGAAAAAGAAAAAAAGCCAGTCTGTTAAAGCGCGCATGTTCTTCAAAAGTTGCAAGTGAAATATGGTAGGTTTTTAAATAACCAAAGCTGTCTTTCAGCATGCTATTTCCTAACTGGAGCAACTGTGATATAGGCACAGTTTGTTTTTCGACTATTATTTGGCCATTGAAAAATATCCACACAAAATCAAGAGTAACAAGGAGGGAACGTTTGGAAGTCATCCAAGCTTGATGACAAATAAACACATTACATATGTGCCTTAAATGTCTGCTCTGCACAAGTGGTACCAGCAAATTAGCTTTAAAGGTTGCCCAGCAAAGCAAATGTTTCTTTTTTCCTTGGGATAAAATGATCATGTGAAACATAATGGTTTTGAGAAACTAAATGTAGTATTACAGTCTGATGATGTGTACTGCGTTTACATTTACATAAATATCTACATTGAATATATGATAGTCTGAATTAGCATTAAAATGTTTTTATCATACCTTGAATTAAGAAACTGAAGCATTTCTTAATTAGGTAGTTGACAGCTGGCTCTGGAGTCTACCTGCAGCTGTGGGCCTAGGCAAGCAGGGAAAACAATAGAGTTCAATGAAAGGCAGGCAGCTAATAGCAAGTTTTCTATTATTGTTGTTAGCATTGATGTTGTTTTAATAATTTTCCCCAATGAGGAATTGTGAGGAAAAAGTCAAACTATAACATTTCCTACTTCATTTGAGTTATAGGTGCAAAGATCTTACTTTGGAAAATAGAGAAAAAAAGCCCCCTTCTAAAATCATCTTGCTTAAAATGAGAATGCATTCGTGTGGCAGCAGTGGTACAGAGCAGAGTCTTGTACTGCCCTTGTCAGAACAGAGCCTTGAGTCACGCTGGTGGCTAGCAATCTCTTCCTTCTGTTTTGATGACTCTTCCTTAATCATAGTTCTGTATTTGGCGAATGAAGTGCAGATGGACACAGGCACCAAGTCGGAAGCATTACTTTCAGAAGCTACCCAGTTCCTGACATGCCCATTTTGTCTTTGTAATTCCTTAGGAGCCTAATAAAATACTACAGAAGTATTTATGCCTATACTGGCTTGTCTTTATCCTAGGACATACTAACCCGATTTATTTGTAAATTAATACCCCAGAAAATATTCACACTGATTATAGTAGGTAAGAGGCATTTGGGACAGTATGACTGAAGAGTGAGCACAGGAGTGGTATGGTAACATAGCATTACCCCTCCAGTTTACATTTGGTACCCATTCATCCCTCACAGAAATCTGGATTCCCCCCTACATCCAGATGGCCCTGGAAGCTTCCTGGTCTATCTTTAGGTTTTACACACACACACACACACACACACACACACACAGGGCAAAGAAACATGAGGAGTTAATTGTAAAAACAGGAAACTTTAGGCCAGACTGAAGACTGCAGGAACTTCTTTGAAAACTTACCAACTTGCAATTCCCTAGTTTAACAGCAACCTTAGAAATGTTTCATAATATCTCCAGAGTACAATCAGGAAAATTTTCTGTCTGGAAAAACAAGGATTATACATGATACACAGTTTAATGGTCTTTGAATTGCAATGTTCTGTAAGATTAAATCCAAAGCTTCTTATTCCCCTTTTACTTGGGAAGAGATTTCTTTAAAGTACTTTTGTACTTTGTGGTCATTTTCTATCCATCTTCTCTTAGAATGTTAAATCTAACAGAAAGGACTTTGGAAAAAAACATACCCATTTGGTTAGGCTGCAAGTTGTCTGCTCAGCTTTCCCCTTTTTTAAAATTTAAGTTTATTTCATTTTTAAGAGTAAAAACAAAAACAAAAGCAAGAACAAATAGCAGAAACAAAGACAGAATCTGCAATACATAATACACATGTTATAGATTTTCAAATCAAGAATAACAAATTAACAATAGTTGTTACATTATGTATTTTTACCATCAAATCTGTTGCTCAGATTGACAGATATAGGTATGCAAGGTTGGACAAATTGAAAATTAATGCTTTTTTAATAAATCAATTTTTGGTCTTTTTTTGCTTTTTTAAAAATTTATTTTAAAAACTATAATAATAATTGATAAGACATCAGAAACAGTTCACATTTAGAAGAACAAATTGAGAGGTGTTCAACCATGGGCTTTGCGCTGCACATTGCTGTCCTCAAGATAGTTGCCCAGATTGCAGATTATCAGGATACAGAGTGAAAATCCTAAACATTAACTGCTATTTTCAAAAAACTGATGGAAAATTACTAATACAATTATCTCAGCCATCCTGTATGTATACTTACAGAATTTTTCCACTTCGTTTTTTCCTAACTTTTCTTCTTTCCCTTATCTCCATTGTTTAATCCTTATGTTCAGTTTCTTTCTGTTTTACTATATCTATTATACCTTTTCAAATTTTATTTATTCTTTCAGGTTCTTTACACTAGGGAGACAATATGATATTTACATATGTGGGTCTGATTTATTTCACTCATGAGTATAGCCAATACTTGCATTCACTTACCTAACAATGCCTTAAGTTTGTCTTTCTTTTTAGCTGAGTAATACTCCACTATATAAAAATACCATAGCTCTTTCATTCATTCCTCAGGTGATGGATATTTTGGTTGTGTCCAAGATTTGGCTATGATACATTGTTCAACTCTCTCCAAATATAAAATTTAAAAGTTGGAATGAACTATGATCCCAATTAGTAATCACTAAAGAAAGATTTTATCAAGTATTATAACTGAAGGTCCATGAAAATTACATATATAAGCCTCTACCTGTATACTAAGCAGCATTAATCAAATTAACAAGCTAGTATAATGCAAATAACCCAAGTACACCAGTAGAATGGCACCCCTGTTTAAAATAGTCAAAAAGTGTAGACATCTGAAATGCCCATTGTCTGATGATTGAATAAAATGTAGTATATCCATGCAATGGAGTATTATTCAGCAATTGAAAAGAATGGATTACTAAGAAAGGCTACAAAATGAATGAACCCTGGTACTACACTAAGTGAAAGTCACAAAGAACACTGTACTGTATGATTCCATGTACATCCAGTGTTCAGAAGAGACATCTATAGGGACAAAAAAAAAAATCAATGGTTATCTGGGACTGGAAAGGTTGGGGGTGATAAATAAGGATGATTGCTTAAGGGTACAGGGTTCTTTTTCCAAAAGTAAAACTGAACTAAAATGAATTGACGTGCTGGGTGCACAGCTCTGTGATATACTTATAGCCACGAAATCAGACATTTTCAGTGGCTGGATTTTGTGAAATGCAAATCATATCTCTTTGTGGTACTAAGAGCTGAACCCAGGATCTTTGCATTGGCTGTTTTCCCCAGCCTTTTTGGTAAACTTTTTATTTGAGGGTTTTGCTATGTTGTCTAGGCTGGGTTTGGATTTGTGATCCTCTGGCTGCAGCCTTCTAGAATATTTGGATTACAGGCATGCATCACCACACTTGACTCATTAAATATGTTCTTTTTTTTTTTTTTTTAAAGAATGGCACACCATTGCCTCATGAAGATTGAAACAATTTTATCCAGAAATCTACTGTTATTGATTTTATATAAAGGTTCTCTTGATATAATGCATAAAATTATAATTCACCTAACAACACAGAAGGCATATTCTTAACAACTCCAAAAGAAATAAAATAAAGGAATCAGGGCTGGCCAAGTATCTCAGAAGATTAAGGCTCCTGCAAATAGGCTCAGGGGCCAGTGGTTTGATCCCCAGGCCTGCCGTGCTGGTCCCGCCCTTGGAGCATGCTGAGATGGCGATTGAGACTGGGCGTGTTGGCAAGAGCCTATAATCCCAGCATTTAGGAGGCTGTAAACAGGAGAATAACTATGAGTCTGATCTAGTAGTGAGACCCTGAACACCCTGTAGGCCCTTCCCTAAAATTAAAAAAAAAGTAATAGAGGGATCAAAATTTGGTAAGTTGTTCAACTTCTTTTTGAGCCAGTTTCCTCAGCTATAAAATGAACTTACTGTTTTGTTTCCTACTGGACATCTGCTTAGACTGGTGGACTTGTCTCTGTCCTCTGTCCATCTCAACTGAATAGAGGAAAGGAAAGTGGGTAAGATATCATAGGAAAAAAAGAGTCAGGCCAATATCAATCACTCCTCTCAAATATCCTAACTTTGTGTTCCAAAGTGAGTCATCTCAAATTCAAAATAATATCACACACAATCATGCCTCTACACATGCTACCATCCTTGTCCAGAATGTTCTTTTCCACTTGTCATCCAGGCCAACTCCTATCTATCCCCAGGATTCAGATGGTGTACCCCTCTGTCACCTCTATTACATTGGGGAGAATTGAGCACTGTATTTTGTATCTCATAGTACCTAATCTCCATGTTATTTCTGTAACAGCAGTATGTATTTGCCTACATGTTCTTCTCCAGTGATCTCATATCAATCATCTTTGTATCCATTAGGAGAGCCTTGTAAGAGTGGACACCCTCAGCCCATAGATCACACTATGAAAATCACTTTATGTTCCTAACAATTGGTAAGAGCTCACAGAAGAGCAACTTCTGAGGATTTTCCAATTAATTAATGACCTTGAGGAGACATTAGCTAGATGTTACTGCTTACCAGTGAATTTGAAGAACTAAAGGATTTGTCCCTAGGATGTTGCAGTCATAAAATAAATAGAATTCAAGATAGCTTTTTCCCGTCTATAAATCTTTTCTAGATGAAGTTTACAGCAATATGTAAACAAATTTTTTTTATTTCTGTCAGCATATAATGACATTTATATTTCTCAATCCCCAAAATGTTTTCTTCTAAAAATTATTTCGTATTTTCATTTACATTTTTTGAGTCATATATGGTGAATTTCACTAGGTTGCTAAAGCAGTCCTCAAACTCCTACCCTCAGGTGGTCCTTCTATTTTGGTCTCCAGAGTAGCGGGACTACAAGTATCTGTCCTATGCACAGCTGAACTTGCTTGTTTGTTTTCTTTCTTTCTTTCTTTCTTTCTTTCTTTCTTTCTTTCTTTCTTTCTTTCT
>NDGM011247368.1:837-13159 GCA_002564305.1 Octomys mimax
AAGAAGAAGAAGAAGAAGAAGAAGAAGAAGAAGGAGAAGAAGAAGAAGGAGGAGGAGGAGGAGAATGAGGAGGAGGATGAGGAGGAGGAGGAGGAAGAAGAAGAAAAAGAAGAAGAAGAGGAAGAGGAAGAGGAAGAGGAAGAGGAACTCTACCACTTCAGAGCCCTTTAGGGCTTTCATGTTAATGATACACAAATATCCATTAGGTACTCATGAGGTGTAAGCCATGTTTCACCACTTAGTAGATAAGTGAATTAAGGAAATGGCTTGGCTAATACTAAGGTCCTCATTTGTCATAGAAGAATTATAAAATCTACAGTTCACAGGAGTTCGGACAATTGGGCAATAGGACTCTTGTCATTTTATCACTATCATTATTGTTATGCTTTATCCCACTTTATTCATCTTCTGTTTTCCTTCTTAAACCCTCTTTTCCTGGTTTAGTACTACTTAAAGGTGATGGAATATATATATATATATATATATATATATATATATATATATATGAATATGTACCCATACATTATACAATAAGCACATTTGTTTAAATCAGCAGTGTCATTTTTCTTTGTTTTGTTTTATTTTGGCTTAAGAAAATATTATTATGTCAGAACAGAAATGATTAGTGTATGAGCTCTGAATTCCAACTGCACAGTCAGGATCTTTATTTCTGTCCTTCAGCTGCATAGCTTTGTGGCCCTGCTAAATGCTGACCTTCCTAAGCAGCTAAGCCCTCGTATGTGATGATGATAAAATGCAAGAGCACACAGCATCTCCTCGCAGCCACATGGTAAGCTTTCAACACATGTGAGATGCTGTAGACATTCTCTTTGGCTTTAGGGAAAATAAGCAAAGTATTATTTGAAATTTAGGAAGTTAAAGAGGACAGTGCTGATGAGCGATAAAAGCAGATCATCTTCAGTTACACTTAAATGTCATCACACAGACCTTCAGAGTAATAAAAACAGGCAGGAAACATCATGCTGTCAGAGAAAACTCTGTTTGCTCTGATGTCAGATTGCCCTATGCTTCCAGGAACTGCATATATAGGGTGGAAAGTGTTATTTCAGTAGAAGTGTGCAGTATTTTTACAAAGCAACCAAAAGAACAAATGCTTAAGGAGAAATATACCACAGCAAATTCAAGAAAATACATACGTTGGTGGAACTATCTGTATTTGGATTTACAATGATTTCCTCTGGAGAAGTGATTTCCAAAGAATCATCTTTGAAGCAGAAAGAAAGAAAGAGAAAGCCAGGAAGGGAAGTGAGGAAGGAAATAATGAAAAGAAAAGAAAGAAAGAAAATAAGCACATTTTCAAATTTACAGTAATGCTGTCATTTGGATCTATGATTTCTCCCATAAGCTCACTAGTCAAAGCCTCAGAGTCTTGTCCTTCAGTTACGCACTGCTGATGGTACTGTACCCTTTAAATGTTAGAAAGTTAGATAATTGCAGACCTGTCCCTACTATGAATCCTGAGCCCTCATCCCCTCTCTTTCCTTCTCTCTCTGCTTTCTGGATGCCTTGAGGTAGCCAGCTTCCTTCCACCATGTTCCAGCTGTGCACCAGGACCAAGACACTGTCCAGAAGACCATGCACTGAAATTAACAAACCTTTGAGTATAAATAATTCTTTTCCTTTTAAAGCTTAATCTATTTCCAGTATTTTTAAAACACTAATGGAAACCTCACTATCAATAGTTTGTACTTAAACATGGAAAGTAACTCAATGTGAGCTATGATGAAAATACAATTTTAACCTAGAAAAATATTTGGAAAGAAAAAATAAATACAAACTACCAGGGTGTAGGAGGTGAGAGAGAGATATGAAGTAGTGAATCATGTGAGTCAATAATCAAATTCATTGTTCAAAAAAATATCTGTTCTGTATATGTCATAGAATAAGCTTTCATCAAGGTGTGTAAAATAAAGATCTCGCAGAAATACTATGTCACTGGCTGGGGAGATAGTCCAGCAGCCTGAGTGCCTGCCTGGCAAGGACAAGGTCCTAAGTTTGATTCCTGGTCTGGCATGCTGTGCTGGCCCCAAAACCAGATGTGGTGGCACATGCCTGTAATCCTAGTACTGGGAAGGCTGAGACAGGAAGATCACTACAAGTTGAAGCTGCATAGTGAGACCCTGAACCAAAAAAAAAAAAAAAACCCACAAAACAACAACAAGAACAACAAAACCCCCAGAAAAACGATGTCACTACCACTTATCAAACAAAAGAAAAATTTGATGAATTAATGTTTGATTTTTCCTGGTATTTCATGAAGGGATCTCCTGAATGTGGTATTGTACTAAAGGTGGAATGAAAAGTTCAGTAAAGTGATGGTGATGGCAGGATTCACCAGCATTACCCAAACACATAATTACTATTAGTGGAAATTAAAGTAATATTTGAAAAATGATAAAACCAATGCCATGAAACTGTCCAGAAGATGCCCGTAACGTTACTTGAAGCTCTTGCCGTGTATTTCAGGTGGCGTCGCACTTACTCTATAGTCTGGGAGAAACTTGAACGCCCACTCATCTTCTGTCTCAGCCTCCAGAGTGTTTACGTTGCTTACATAGCACCATGTTTGTCATTTTTTTTTTTTTTTGCATTTTCTGCGTTTTTCAAAAACAAATATTCTGTTGTTGAATTAGTTTGGATATGTACTAGTTTGACTTTGGTTTGAAATCAATTCAAACTAGTTTGCTGTCATATTTAAGGATGATGTCAGCTCATCTGACATACAAACAACATAAAACATAAATCTATAGAGCATAAATAAGATAAAATGTGAGATGTGCCTTGGCAAGTGAGTTTAACTGCCCAAAGACATCTGTTTACATTCATGCAGTATCACATGCCGTAGATCACAAGAAAGCAACTGCTACGCTACCTATCACACTTTTGTTACAAAGATTATTTCATGGAAACTGGGCAGTTGATAAAGCTTTGAAGCAAACCCTGATAACTTCACTCTGCACTTAGAGAAAATCAAAGCCAGCACATATGATGTCCCATAGTGTCCCATCCATGTTGACATGTATACCCACCACTACTTCTCACTCTAATTTAATGGTTCTCAAAGTAATGCAACCCCATATGTCCAGTACACTCAGGGAATGAACTGGAGAAGGAATTTGTACTCTCCTCCCCAGACTGTTGGTCCATAAAGCAAGTCTTATGCCCCGAAATCTGTTTTAACAGTTCCCCCCACGCGGCCAAGCAGGTGTTTAATCCTCAGATCCTCTAACCCATCCAGCATTTCTTTCTTCTTTTCCATCATTCATTCCATGGGCATGCAGATTCCTGCCTTATATCATGGCTGGCTGAGATTTCCCACTTTCTAAAACTTGGCAAGTCCTGGTTGTACTTCTTAAATGGTCATTCTTGAAGTTCTGGCAGGGCTTTCTTGCTCTTTTTAAATATTTATTTATTTATTCATTCATTCACTCAATTTATTTATTTCCTTATTGGCCTGCTTAGGGCGGGGCTGGCTTGGCAGGTTGTCCCGGGGTTGGAATCGAAGTCCCTTGTGCCTGCCTAAGCTTGCCTAAGCAGGCACTCTAGACTGCTGAATTCTCTCGCTGGTCCTTCTCTTTTAAACAGTGAATCTCATATGGTCTTGTCTATGAGGGTGTACCTGACCACCTCATTTAATATCATTAACCCTCACTTTTCTCCTTGGCACTTCTTATTCACTTTGCCTATTTAGTTCTCCAAATTAATTATCGTCACTCAGGGTACTACTTGGTCTATTTTTGGTTCAGTATGAGCTATTTCTTCCTGACTATTGGCTTTGGAGGAACAGAATTTGTGTGCTTAGCTCACTGTTGGAAAATCAGCAGCCACAACAGCGACTACCACAGCAACTCAAAGCAACTGGGGAACAAAAGTCCCACCACCACCACCACCACCACCACCACCACAACAACAAAACAATGCTTCAGTGAATGGCCCTTTCAAAATATGCGCTGCAAATATTGACCACAGGGAGAACTGTGTGAAGTGAGAAAGTCTGATTTTCTCTAACAAAGAATGGCCACATATTTTAATATTTATACAAAATCACCACCTGGCACGTGAAGGGCTCAGAAATTACCTTCATTTTTTTAAATTGTTCTATACTGGGACTGAAATCACGGCATTCCCATGGACTTAAATCACCAGTCATTTGTTTATTTATTTCTTTCTGGTTATTTAAAAGAAAATTGTTTGTTTTTTGAGACTTGGTTTTACTAATTTTTTGCTTAGACCAGGTTTAAAATTAAGGTCCTCCTGCCTCGGCTTCGCAGAGTGCCGTGCCTACATGCCTGTGTCTCTGTACATCCGTCAGCCCATTTCTCTTTGGATTTCATCTCTGACAAGAGTAAGACCAGGGTAGATTTTCACAGAGGGTGGGTAGTGGCCCTTCTGAGATCAAAGGTCCTGCAGATGCCATGGATTCCAGTCCTCAGGGCAGCTGTATACCACATGTCTCATTTTAATCCCCTTATAAAGAGACAGAGAGAAGAGCTTGCTATTCCTCCCTAGAAGACTACCAGGTAGGACTTGAACTCCAGTAGTCTGATTTCAGGGGCTACCATGGGGACCCCTCCACACACTGTATTTGAGTTTGCATGTGGGTGATGCCTGTAACTCTAAGACAGGCAAAGTTGTCAAACAAATGTAACTCAGGCATTTTGACAAACACTTTATGAGTTCAGTGATTCATAAGGATTTAAATTTCCAACTTCTCTACATAGAAAATTCGATCCAAAACCACTTTATCTTCCCCTCTGAAATAAAAAGTTAATTCTCAGAATTTAAAACATCGAATAAACCATGGTCAAGTCTGTTTATCTTTTGAAGAGAAATCTCAAAAATATCTTGTTATATTGATCAGTTTTGGGGGGAAAGAAAATAAACACAGAACTCTAATAAATAATTGCCATATGGCCACGCCAACATCCTCCCCTTGGCAGTTTGGGTATAGACCGGAAGGTTAGCGGGTTAGAAAACCAGCAAATTGGAAGACTTCTAAATAAATCTTGGATGTCTCCCTCCCTCTGCATCAGAAGCAGAAAAGAAAACCCCTAAGATCTGGCTGGAAAGTAAACTCTAAACCTTAACCCCAGACCAACTAAATCAAAATCTATAGTTCCACAAGATTCCTAGGTGACTTGCAGTTTACATAAATTGGAGCAGCACTAATCTATCCACTGGTTCTCAATCTCAGATGTCCATTGGATTCCTGGGAGGGTTTCACTCTGGGTGTATCTTTAAGCAGTAACCCTCATGCTGATCTAATTCCAGAGTCCCTCAACAGATACTTAGGCCCCTGCCTAGGAGATATAAAAGCTTTTGCCATCCAAATTGGAGTATGGCCATTCCTTTGTCAAGGGTCTTACTGAGGAAAGTGGTAGTGCTAAAGTGACACAAATTAATCAGTGTATTAAGGACTGAGTCGTTTATCAGGAGCACCGTATGCTTTTGTGCCGTATTGTCTGTTTAACGGTGACTTCCAGGCAAAGTAAATGACTCTTTGACATGCTTCAGCATTTCAACACCTGGTGTGTAGTACTACTTCAACACAGAAAGTTGAGTTTTCAGTGCACAGTAGTCTATATTGATCTCTTGTCACCTGCTTAGAGCATTATCTATTTTCCTGTCTTTTCATCTGTTAGAATCCGAAAGGGCATGGACTGCAGCATTTATCTGTCTTTCATCAGAGCCCGCTATAGTCTGTTCAATAAACATTGGCTAAGTAAGTTGGAGGCTCCATCCTCTCTTCCTTTTTTAAAGAAAAAAAACTGATCTGTGCTTCAAAATTATATTCCATCACTATGCTCTCTTTGAATATGGAAATAAATGCCGAAATAGAGATTATAATGGCTTCAAAAGTATAATTCACTACATGTTTATTGACAATATGAAAAAATACCAAACCTCTAGCAGATTAAACAAACTAACAATTTACCAGACTGAGACAGAGAGAATACTTTTTTCTTGCCTTACTGTTTGGCAGAGAACATGGATATATATCTGAAAAAGAAGCCTATTGTATAATACAGACGCTGATAAAGATTATGATAAGCAACCAAATCCAACACTCAGTGAAACTCATGGAAAAAAATGATTAATTGAGGCTGGAGGCTGCACATACTTTCCAAAACCTCAATAAAATGCAGTGAAACCTGTACAGTAATATGGTATTCCGTAAGGTTCGAGTTGGTGTTTCTTATGATAATGGTTCCAGCCTACTCAGCTGTCCCAGGAGGCTTTGCGAGAGTGCAGCTTGAACCTCTTGAAGTTGGGAAAAGTTTGCCTGCTTGGCTGTCCCTACTCCTTGAGCCTCATTGAGAATTTGCAGTGAATAGAATGGAACATACTTTTCAGCCTCAACTCCACTATGCACTGCTTTGAGTGCCACAATAAATAGAAAGCACAAGAATCGAAAGTCTTTCTTTTCCCTCTTAGCTTTTTCTAAGTGCTGAACTGAATAGGTGTCAACGTTCTGTTGTGGCCCTGGCAGTTGTTCCTTTCAAAAGAACAATCAGAAGGCAACCCTTTCAGAAAATTGATCCGCCAAAGTTTGAAATGCTTAAAAATAAACTGTCAGGTCTGTCTGTTTCCTCTCAGCATAGCCTGTCAACCTCACCTCTGGCTTCTTATTTTCCAAGCCCTAACAACCAGCGATTCTCTTTCAAAAGCTTTCTAGGGAAGCTTCTTCTTTGTCACAAGTATTGTAGACCCTGACCACACAGTTTATAAATTGTAGGGATGTTGAAATACAGATAAAAGCTGACCAGTGCTACCGGCTGCCCTAACTCTTCCACCTACAGAGTTCTGAAATTTGAGTTAGGAAAGAGTATTTCTTCTAAATTCAACTTGACAATTTCAATTCTCACTACTTAGGGGAAAATGACATCAAATGTATTTCAAGATATTTTGATTTCTTCTTCATTCTACCCTCTATATTTAAACTGCTCAACTGGGGGTTCCAGCAGAAATAAACTCAAATAGCTTTGGTTTGGGCTTGTATTATTTTCCTTAGAATGTCATGTCCAAATAAACTCAATTCCATAATAAAACCAAGAAACTGATATACATGGACAGATGCACTGAAGTAACTGTGTTAGAGGCCAGAGGGGTCACAGCCACTGTGTTGACAGCCATTATCCTCCAAAGCTCATATTAACCTGTCCAGTGGAGATCATGGTGACTCTTTGACATTGCTCCTGATCTTAATGCCCTCATCAAAATACCTATAGAAAAAGTAGAAATCAACAGCTTTATAACAGGTTTTAACTAAGGCACATATTTCTGAAAGGGTCCTTCACCTCTCCTTTACATGGAAGACATGGAAAACATCTCTTTGAGTGGCAATAATTACTACTTTAGCAGAATGTCAGTAATTTATAACCTAGGGTTAGCTAGCGGGTTATTTCATCTGTTTATTTTTAACTCATGGATCATTTGCTGTCTGGTAGAAAAAGCTATTTTCTGCAATTCTGACTAGGAAGAACAACAACTCTCATTTAAGAAATTTGGACCTCAAGGATCAGCTTTCACTGAACAAAAGCTTTGCTTCTGGCCTGAGTTAGAAGCCTCTATCTCCGCCATCGCCACAGGATTTCATCAGGAGGAAACTCCGACTAGCAGAATCTTGGGCTCCATTCTCCAGCCTCCTCTGTTACTGGCCTGGTGATTTGTGTACTGTTTGCTCCATTCATGAAATCACATATTTCTAAAATGACAATGAGTCATTCAGTCTTTGCTTGTCTCTGACATTGCCTAATGTTGCTTTGCCCCTGATAGCTTCTTAGTAAATGTCAATTAAATATGTCAAAGCCAAGAATGCTGTGGATAGGAATACCAACACTGCAGTTTTCTCTGCCATCATTTCCTTTTTCCTATAAATAGCACTTGCTGCCATAAGGCTATTTTTTTTGGCCATTTTTGATGATTCTTGTTCTTTGTCTCTTCTTTTTTTGAAGTGCTCCCAAAATACCAAGCTTTGACTTCACCGTTTTTTCCTCTCTCCAACGACATATCTTTGTATGATATCCCCAAAGCAGATCTGTGTGCTGTAATTCATACCTGTGTGCCAAATTCTACAGGTACTTGTATTTTAAAAATGTCATAGTTTCAAGAAAAATTTTTCCTATGTAACCACCTTCCCACACACATAACTGAGATCACTGAAATTGTACGTTTTGATCAGCTATTAGAATTCGTTAATCATATCTCAAACATTATTATGTTTTAGGCTGTAGTCAAAAACTTCTGTTAGTTGAAATTCTCAAAGCTTTGATCTTAATGTCTCATACATAGGGAGGTATGCCCACTTATGATTTATTCTTTTAGACCATGAGTTAGGTGGTGCAAAACTAATGAGTGGACTGATTTAGTGATCACATAAGCTTAATCCTAGCATCACACAGTGTAGCTTCAGACACCTCTGAAAAAGCACCTATGACTGCATGAGGCTTTCGGAGGATTTCTTTTCTTGTTTAAATATTTTTATTGAGAAAAAATAGAAATGAGACAGTTACAAAACCAATCAATGGGACAGTTTTTTGACCCAAGGTATAACACATACATTTATTGTTTTTATTTTAAAATGTTTTGGTATACAAGGGTCCATATTGTTTTGACTCTTCCAGGGCTGCCAATAAACCATAAAAATCTCCTTGCTGTATGATATGTGGCCCATGGTCACAGAATGATCTGAAAGAAAGATCATCTTAATGTTCTCTGTAACTGACAGGTTGAGTTCAAAGGTTCTGGGCCAGTCATTGAGGACTTGCTATAAGACTTTGGCAAGACTGAGTGTCCTGCCCTGCTCTAGGACCTCATTGTCTATTCTCAACCATGTCACCTACTCAAGGTGTTGCAACCACCAGTTTGTATTGGCTGGGCAGCTAACACTGCACAGTGATTTTCCCCAGATATCATGGGAACCAAGCAGAACCACAGAAATAAATGGTAACTTCGAGCTGGCCATAATGCAAGAGAGAAAATGGAGGGGGGGTCTGTGCTGCAAAGTTGTAAAGGGATAGGGTATCACTGTGTTCAGGTTCATTGTTCTCAGAAAGATGCACTCAAATTTTAGAAATAACATTTTTTGAGAAAAGCTATGAGGGTGTTTTTTTTTCTAAGGTAAAAATCCAGCAATGAGCAGTGCTACCATTTGTCCCCCAAAGCTCATATGGTGAAAATATGTTCCTTCATGCTATGATGTTCGGATCTGGGAGGTGTCTTGGGTAGAATACATACCCTCACTGATAGATTACCTGTGCTATTGCAAGCATGGGCCCATTATCTTAGGAGTCTGTTTCTTATTATGGGAGTTGGTTTCTTATAATGGGACAAACTTGTCCCTTTTCCCCTTACTTTATTCATTTTTTTCCTCCCATTTTGCTTTTCTGGAATCAGATGGTACACAAGAGGGCTGTTGTCAAATGCTGGTCCAGTGGCCTCTAGAACCATAAGTTGATCCAATTTTGCTCATCACAATTTCCCCCATCTATACTCTGTTACACAGCACAAAGGAAACCGGGCCACTTAATATTGACATGCAATACAAAATCTTGTCAAGGAAAACACCTCAGAGGCGAATAAAGGTAGTTCGCAGGCTCTGCTTTGTACAACTTGCACTGGTGAGAAATTTTTCATTATGACTTTGTTTTGCTAAACTGTACATCTGCTGAAAGGATCACACGTTAAAAACCACTTTCTCATCTTCTCATTCTCACATTTGACTACACACGAAAGGTAGCCATGCACACAGGTCCTCAGTTCCACACACTGAAACAGAGTAAGTTCTTGATAACATCTGGTATTCACCAAGCCAGAGTAAATAGAGGAGGCCAGAGAGGTTTTCTCTTTTGTTTTGCTTTTTTTGCCCTGAAAGTTTTATTTAGGCAGATCATGCTCAGGTCGAGAGCAGGTGCAAAGGAGAGACATAGAAGAATGACTTACAGGATTTAAGATGCTTTATAGGCATTATGACAAAGATAGGACTTACTCTTATGCAATTTTAAAAGAATTCTGGCCAATGATGAACTTTCTGAAGAATACCCATTTAGTGCTAAAATATGTGGGTGTATTTGCTGGGGAAAGAGAGCGTATAAGTTCCCACACTTCTTTCTTTTTTATCGTTTTGCCTCCTACAATCACTACTACTCTCAGAGAAGTTTTTCATTTTTTTTTCCTGAAGAAATGTTGCCATGAGATTCTTTATATAAATAGTTAATAGAGAGAGAAGACCTTATAGCTTTTTGATTTGAGCTTGTGCCCTTCGTTAGCAGCCTTTACCATGCTCTCTTTCCTGAAAATGATGCTTTTCATTTCATTCAAGTTCTAGCTCCTTATAAGACTAAATTACATGGTGTGATATTTAAATTTTCCTACATATGTCCTATCTCCTAAAGGACACACACACACATCTATCTGAAAGAAAAGGGAAGAAGATTCGAGGTCTTTGAGAAATGCAGTCTGGGTTTTCTGCTTTGGCAAAGGGGAGATGGGCTGCACATTACAGGAGGTTAAGATGGCCATGATCAAAGAGCAACCCTCAACCTGATGCTGCAGAATTTCGGGGTGGAAGACCTGAGGATTTCTAGGATTTCTTTCCCACTGTGGGCCAGTCCCTTCTCCCTTATGCTGCATGCTTGAAAATGACTGATCAGAAACAATTGATCAGAATTTCTTCACAAATTCTCTGGCCTTGCTTGCTGATTGCAAAACTCCCTAAGTGTCAAATGCAAACACATAAATATACTATACATAAATATTATCAAAGTATGGATTACTCTTTTCTGAGAATTTAGGCTATGATAAATATACTGGACATTATGTGCTGAGGGTGCATAAGCATATTAATGATATCAAATGACTTAATGTCACACTGTCACTGAACAATACCATGGAAAAAATCAGTCCATCAGTTACTTTTGCATGTTTTCTTTCCTGTTGCAGTAGGGATAAACATGGATTCTAAGTTGTCATCATGTATGCGCCCACACATATGTATTAATTGTGCATTTAAAATTTTCCATGTCTTTTATCCATTCTTCATCTTTCTTTCTATGAAAGATAAGCACAAGTCCTCCATCTAAACTTATCAAATATTAATCAGTTTGGTCCCTCCACCTCATCTACTGATCTTTTCTCTCCATAACAAAACAACTTCTGTGGTCTTACTTGTACCTCCTTTGTTCAATGATATTTCATGCCATTGTCTCTGCTAAGAATGTATTTACCATTCTTCATACTTTTTAAAATTCCCCATGGTTTCCAAATACCTAACTCAAATAGCACATTGTCTCTGTGAATGCCCATTGTTTTTAAGCAATGAAAGCTAATCTCTGCCATGCAAATTTCCAATACTCTATAGACCCATCAATGACAATAATCTCCCTGCTGTTTTAAATCATGCTTGTGCTGTCCCTACCTCCAAACACAATACCAGATATGTAACTCTACTTGATATTTTATTCCATCAATAAGTAACTAAGAAAAAAGATAATAGGAATCAATAACTTGATAAATATAATTTTAAAAGTCCAATAGATGCTCCACTATTTCAAGTACATTTCGTCTTACAAAAAGTTGTTTTTATTAAAATCCAATGCATTTTTAAGAATACAATATATTTTCTGAATTTAAAACTTGTGAGTATAAAAGTAAATAGAAAAATAAATGCTAGGTGGAGGAAATTGTATAGGGTAAGAGACACAAATTTCATAGTTCAGATAAGACATAAATATAATTTAGTTTATTCTTTCAGGTTGATTGTAGTAGAATGCCCCAACTGCCATATTAGAACAGACCTAGATACATATTAAATATAAAAAGAATGAAAAACTAAATATGAAGAAGAAAAAGCATGGTTCTTTCTTCACTTTAATCTTCAAAGGCCATTTTGTTATTGCCTGCTAATAAAGTTAAAAATGCTTTAGAATAAGTTTAGAATCTATGAAAATAAAAAAAGAAGCCTAGGTCAATACAATTATGTCAAAATATTTCAGGGTTCACTCAGGCACTTGCTTGCTGAAGCCGGTATTTTGGAAAATTTGGCAGTCATTAAAAACTAGAGCAACTTGGCTTGTCATTGCTTTCATCTCTACAGGCAATACTGGAAAATGGCATATTACCAACAGAAATGATGAGTGCTAATAGGTCCAGCATATTTTACATGAATAACTTTCTTGACATAGTCAGCAGGTCAGAAATGTGATGACAGTTATCCAAGGGAGATATATTCATGCTTTACTCGTGCACATATTCCTTCTTTCTTTCCTTCCTTCCTTCTTTCCTTCTCTCCTTTTCTTTCTTT
>NDGM011247374.1:1401-15058 GCA_002564305.1 Octomys mimax
TCTTCTTCTTCTTCTTCTTCTTCTTCTTCTTCTTCTTCTTCTTCTATTTTAGGGAAGGGTCTAAAGTGTGCTCAGGGTCTCACTACTAGATCAGACTCGTAATGATCCACCTGTTTACAGCCTCCCAAGATCTGGGATTACAGGCATGCACCACCATGCCCAGTCTCGATTGCTGTCTCAGTGCACTCTGGGAGCAGGCCAGCATGGCAGGCCTGGGGATCGAACTCCCCGCCCCTGTGCCTGCTTGCAGGCACTTTAATCCACTGAGCTATTTGACCAGACCCAGAATCCATATGTATTTCTTTTTAGTGACAAAACACTGACTAACCCAGCTTCTCGCCTGCTGAGGTGTGGAAGGCTTACTCCCTCTCTGAGCCCCTTGTGTGGATTGTCTGATGACAGAAACTGATGCAAATAAAAGTTCACCTTTTATCCAAAGGAGAGAAAGGGGGGACCTTCACAAATTCCATGAGCTCATGTACAGCAGGGTGAATGAACAAATGAAAGTACAGCCTGTCCATACAATGGTATAGTGCCGAGCCACAGGAAGGAAGCACTGAAGGTGTTATGCTAACTGCAAGAAGGCAGACACAGAAGGAAGGCCACAGGGTGCTGCACTCCCTTCTTGTGAAATTCCTGAAATGTGCATACTGATAGACACAGAAAGCAGATTAGTGACTGGGGGAGGGCACTGGTGATCGGCTGCTTCCTGTTCTCAAGGTTTCCTTTTGGAGTGATGAAACTGTCCTGGAGCTAGACAGAAGTAGTGGTGGCACAACAATATTGCAGGTACAGTAAGTGCTACCTAGCTGTATAATTTAAAGTGGTTTATTTTGTTACATGAAATAGACCTCAAGAAACACACAAAACCATGCCAAGCATCTCCCAATGGCGCCATTGCATTTGTATTGTCTTGATGAAATCTTGCATGGTCTGGCAGGATGGGTGCCATTACCCTACTTCATAGGTAGCAACGCTGAGTCACAGAATTTTAGAAAGGAGTCCACGGAAGCTTGGCCACTAAATGAAGGAGATATGATTTGAACTTTGGTCTGATTACAAACAACCTACTCCGATCATAAAACCAACTCAGGGAGTCCAAAGCAGATGCAAGCCCTGAAGAGAAGCCCGTAAGAACACATTTACAGAGTCTCACACTCTCCTGGACACGTCAGAAGGATAATTTTCTTCTCCTGAGGAACTTGGTGCACCTAAGTCACAACATAGAAAGGATCTCTTTTAAAAACAGTAGGACTTGGACTGACACGAAAGAAGGGTGGGAGAGAGGGACTGTTCAATCAGCGGATGAAACTAGTAATTCCAAACAAACTAGTTCTGTGGAGCACGTGAAAGTATAGGTTAGTTCAGAAATCTTCAGATGAAACAAAATCTGGTAGACTTCATTCTTGCCGATCTCCTCAGTGCCTGTTTGCTCAGTAGGTTTTGTGGTTCTTCAAGAATTCTCTACAGAATATGTGTTATTTCCTAACTGACTTGTCAAAAGTCCCCTCTCTTTCCCTTCTCTGAATGCAGATCCCTGGAACTCACACTGAAGTTCAGATTTGGGGAATCCATGGGTGCATTGGCTCTTGGGGAGAAAAATAAGGAATTACCGGCAAGCGTGATGGGGTCGGTCAGAATGCACCTAGCTCCCCAGGCTGCTCTGAGTTGCAATGGAATCTTCTATCTTCTTACCAGGCTCTCGTGTTTAAGATAGTGTGGATTCTCTTCCCAGGAAAGGAGGGGAGGATGCGTAAACAGAGGTGCAGGGGAGGACAGAGCAAAAGAAGCAGAGAGGTACAGAGGAGGGGTGGACAGCACCAAGATAAGTGGAGGGAGTACGAGAGAGGAGCACTCCTAGTTACCCCAAACTGGCTGGTTCCCCTCCAAACCCAGCTGCATAGGTGCAGAAAAAATAAAGCTGAAGCTGCTTCACAAGGGCAGGCAGCCACTAAATTAGCAATGTATTACCCAAGATAGAGGCACACTGAGCACCAGAAATAAAGCAAATACTTTTCCCATCAAAAAAGATCACAGCTACTTCAATTGGAAAAGATGCCATGGGAAGGGGGGTTGGGCCAGGGAGGAGCCGAAAGGGCCTGGCGGCAGAGTGCACCAAAGACAGATTTATCCAAACTCAGATATGTGTTTGGAGGGAGGAAGCTGGGCGCGCTCCAGCTGGGCTTGAATAAACAAGTCGATGTCAGCTTCTGCGTTCCACAAGTGAGAGGGTGACGGGCAAACCTCACCTCCCCCATTGGCAGACTAGAAATGAGGGATCAATAGGGCAATATCAGAAGCTAATTAAATCAGAGCTCTGCGAGGCTGATTTCCTTATAACCTGGGACCAGAGAGAGACAGATAGGCAGGGCTGGGTAGCCCTTGAAGGCCTTCTCCCCACCTTCTGCTGTAATTTAGAGTTGAGGTTTTCTTCCTTTGCCTGTCTCTGCCCTTCCTCCCTGTGCACCCCCAAGGCAGCTCCTCTTGGGACATGGAGACACTGATGATAATAAAAGGCGACTGTTCAATAGCCTGACCCCGAGGCACTCTGGGCATCATCGCTTTGCGACCTCATTTCCTCCCTGAGACAAAGTTGGGGAGTGGGCGCCCTGGTTACCAGCACACTAGATGCTGACACTGATGGTGAAGGATTGCGTAGGACCATGAAACAGCTAGTGAGCTTGGCAGTGGAATTGTGAGCCAAGCTTGCCTGGAATGCTGCAGAGCTCGTCTTGACCAGTGATTCTAAGAAAATCCAGCCTGCCAGGCCTGGACAGGAAGCTCTTTGAGGGCAGGGTTCGGCCTCATTCCCAGCTGTGTTTCCAGTACGCTGGGGCTTGGCACAATACTGACTCTCATTTGCCTCATGGGAGGTGGAGACAGGGGAAGGAAGGGACGAGGGGACAGGCATAGACCATCTCACTCCCCTTGCTGTGCTCTTTGCTCTCCAGCAGGAAGTGTGGACAAGCGGGAAGCTCTCTCTCACTCGGACACCACCGCTATGTTACAAGAGCAATTAGCAACCTTTTAAGCCTGATTGCCAACTCTCCCATTAATCACTTGCAATTATAAACCCCAAATCTTCAAAACAATTGGTCCCAGATGCCCACTAGAGAGAACAGCTAATCACCTTCCATCCTGTCTGGAAAAATCTACTCTGTTGGAGCCTGTGGGTCACAGAGAGCTGGAGAGGCCTTAAGCAGTTGAAGCACTTGACACCAGAGGAATAGCCCCGGAGGAGAGGGCAGAAGGGTCTCAGTACAGGGCCAAAGGGCCCTCTGGAAGGCGCCTTGTCTTCGCCCCTCCCCCCACCCCGCCCCACTCTCTCCCCTGCCGGTGCCCCCCGCCAGCCTGCACCATATATCTCCCCTGCTTGCACCAAGCCACTCTAATTCCACATTATGAAGACACTCTCTCTAATTACTGCGGCTAATTAGTTCCTCACTGCCACCCCAGTCGAGGCGTGTGCGAGACAGTGCTGCCCATGAGGCTTTGGACGTGGCTGGCCGCTTCCGGCCAATCGCCACCACTCTGCTGCCAGAGGGACACCCCTGCGAGCTGACCCCTGTGTTCCCGGGAAAGAGGAGGAGGAGGATGAGAGATGGAAGAAGCTGCTTGGTCAACGTGAACGCCCTCTCCCCACCGGTCCCCTGCTGCGGGCAGCAGGCGATTCAGACCTGAGTGCTGCAGCTAATTAAATCAATATGAGATAATGAACGGCAATTAGAGGTCCAGCTAGGCACATCTTCTCTTGTAAATACTGTTTCTCTCCCAACGGGGAGCTCTTTTTTAATAATCTGTTTGTGTTTCATTTCCAGGAGCCGTAATTCCCCCAAGAAGCACTTTGGGAAAGTGATTTGTTTGTCTGTATAATCGCCAAAGCATTCAGTTAGACTTGCTTGTTTGCCTGCTACTATTGGAGACAAACAATTTGCCTCACTCTTATTTATTTCTTTTTTTAAATGTTTATCTGCTGCCTAAGCATGCTGATGTTGGGCCAGTCCAGGAGAATGCATTTCGGATATCTAATAAGCTACACACATATGCAGCCTTTCTTTCTCTTTGGGAAATGAATAGCTAAAAGAAATCACAGAAGGTCTGAGGGGAGCCTGAGAAGTCCCATTTCACAGATAAGAATATTGATGTTCAGAGTGACCCTGAGGGGCTGACAAGCTAACCTTTTACCTCTCCTTTATTCAGATGTCTCTTCAGTCTCCTGCAGAGCCAGGCCGGGGTGGGGGGGGCTTGGAGAGAGCATTATTAGGAGCCCTCTGCCCTCAAGGAGCTTGCGAATGGGTCTGGTGAGACAGGCTAAGGCACATATCAATTAGAAAGTAATTAAGTGCCTAATTGTGTGGCACCAACAAGCTGAGAGTTCAGTAAAGGGAAAGATCCTTTGGGGAATAGAGTGGAAGGCAGAGGAGCCCAGGTTGCCTGGCTTCTTAACTCTGTCTCTGACTCCCACCAACACCTGCTTTCCTGAGCCCTGCACATCTTTGTCTTGATGTGGAGGCCCCAAGGCACCCAGAGTCACCTGTCCCAAATGGGAGGTGTTTCGCCACCTGCAGTCATCGTCTCTCCATTCCTGTCTCCTTGCTCTCTCCATACATCCAGGGGTCCTATGGAGAGAACTTGTACTTGATGTGCTTTCCTCACACAGTCTATGTCCCATAACAGAAGCTTGCCAGTGCCTCTCAGTGATACCCATTTCACTCCATCCATCACTACTTGGGTACGGGCCACCACCCTTTCCCACCTGGAATCTGACCATGCACACCCTACTGGGATTTCCAAACCTTCCTTCACTTCAACCCAGGATGCAGCCAAAGGCACTGTGTATGCTGCAATCTGGCTGCACCAGCCTCCTGAGCAACCATCTCAGTGTTTCCCTCGGGATGAGAATAAACATTTTGGCATGGCCTGTGGGGCTCTTGGTCCTTGGTCAAATTTTTATCTTGAATTTTGGCCATGCATACTCTCCTTTTAAATACACACATTTCAGGCTCCAACTATGATTTCTCAAATACACACTTCCCTCTATACACCCAAACATCTGTGAGAAATTTATTCACTGAGAATGCCCTTCAAATCCCTTCCTATGTCCTTTTTGTGGTCAATCTTATTCTTCTTTTAAGTATGATCTCAAAAAGCATGTCCTCCAGGAAATCTTTCTCTCCTCCACTCCAGAGAGGGTTAGAGTTTGCCTCTTGTCCTCTGAGCTGCTCCAGCCACCTAAGGCCAGGACCAGGGACAATTATAAGACTTACCAAGTCATATAGCATCATAACTCACCATTTTGCTCTCTGTTCTTTGAAATAAGAGCTCCCTGGGGCCAAAGGTATGCTCTGCGCTTGTCAGGGTTCCCAGCCCTTAGCACCTAATAGATGCTTATTATTTACTCACTGAATGACCATTGAACCAAACACAGCCCCACCATCTTTTAAGGAATAACTGAGCCTCCAGAGTACAAAAGAGGTTTCCTAGGGCTGTGTCACAGCAGGATCTGAGCAGATTCAAGTTTCTGTGACTGCTAAGTTGATGTCCTAGCCTACCATGTTCATTTGATTTCAGTCAAAAGAGGATTTATTGAGCAATATAGTAGATTAAGAGTGGAGTTAATACATACTTGGAGAGCCTAGAGATAGCTAAGACAAAAATGGTAACCACAGAGCAAGACTTTATTGAGGGTCAAAGGTGGCACTGAAGGCTTCCCAGAAGGTGATAGGAAAGTACTTGCAGGCAGTAACCTTTTTCCAGCCCTGAGAAGTTAAGCAATTCTCCCCAGAGCACCCTGGTTGATACTGATGCCATAGTCCAACCAGACCTTTTTGCTGTGCACCTTCTGTCTCCTTCATCAGGAATACTACAGTTCTCTTTTAAGATAGCTTGAAATCTGCTAAGCATGTGCTGATAGAGCATAGATAGGCACCCCATGGTGTTTGGAAGTAAAAGATGAGAACCAAGCCAAAGATTCAAATTGCCCAATCATTTTCCTGCCATATCTAAATATAGAAATTGTTGGTCAATGAAAAAGACCAGGACCAAGGCTTCTGGATGGTTGAAGACTATTTTTTTAACATAGATAACATGTGTTACAACCTGCAGATTGTTTCATGGAGAAGTGAAATTGAGATGGCTTTCCAGAGTAGAGACCCTGAGCTGATGCAAGGGGCAGGTGCCCTCCACAGCGATAGGAAGATGAAAATGTTTCAGAACCATGGACAGATCCTTGGAGGCCTACTTGCTACATGGGCTTCCCTTTGTAGAACTTGCTAGCATGTTCTACATCAGTAGTACAGGATTGTTTCATTAATTTAAAAAGAAAAAGAAAAGATCTTAGTGTGTTCTTTTCTCCCCAGAGAGCCATAATCTTTCCTTTTAGTGGAACAAGGTATAGAGGGACAGAGCTTCTCATGGAGTCAAACCTCTGTGTCAAGCAAGAACATCCTGTAAAGTCATGGACCTCCCCTGAGGCACCCCTTGTCCCCAGAAAATCTAGGACAACAGACCACATTTGGGAAAACAGTAGACCACCAACACTTTTTGTTAAGATCCTATCTCTCCAAGACACAGACTAGGCTTAGCCCAAGCCCAGAATTCAAGCTTCAAGACCAAAATGTGGAGAAAACACCACCAGCTCTAGTCAGTCTTCCTAGGGGATGAATCAAGGTGCATAAAGACACATCAATGGGACTCACATTAGGAAACTGGGGAAATCCTAGGTCCTGAATTTGTCATTAATATCTACATTTGACATTTGCTACATTACACACACACAGACACACACACTAACATGATTTCATTTCGTCTGCCCAAGCACACTGTGAGGAAAGCACTGCCAACCCTATTGCACAAAGGAGGAAGCTGCGGATCAGAGAACAGAAACAACTACGCACGGTCACGAGGCAGAAACGCACAGAACCCAGCGTCAAACCCCAAATCCTTGATGTTTCCATCATGCTCCGAAGGCTCAGTGTCCCAGATTGATTCCAAGGTTTCCTTTCCACAGTCGCTTTGACTTTAGAGAAAAGTTGGAAGTCGCAGGGTGCCAGATCCAGAGAATAAGGCAGATGAGGTCACCCGGGGATGCTTTTATTTGACAAGAGTTGCCGTAAACATTTTGCATCCATTCGGAACATCACGGCAGCCTTGACAGCACATCTGAAGGCAACCACAAAAGAAAACTTCCAGAACTGCCTCTGAAAGTGTCAAGAGTGCTCAAAGCAAGGGAAGTGCTTTGAGAAAGACTAAGGGTGATGTGTCTTTTGCTGTAACAAATTTGGTCAGTGTCTTGATGTAAACACGATGCTGTTTATCACACCCAATATAATTAATTAGGTCCTCATACAACCCTGTGCAGTTACTCTAGAAGTACTCACACTGTTTGGAAACTGGGACTCAGTTTATTGAACACAGTAGATGTTCAATAAACAAGAACTCTATATCCTGTTCCTCCGCCTTGTCTGCTGTGTGTGCATTTCCTTCCATGGCTAGTGGTCCAGTCTATCACCCTAAACACTGTGAGCCCCAATTTCTCATCCATGAAATGGGCTTCATGTCCTCTTTTGAGGGCTGTGTAGGGGACTGGGTGATAGAAAGGGGCAAGCACAACACCCATCGTATACAATTCATAAGTATTTGTTGGAAATCAGTACTATCCCCTAACTTTATTTGGCCCCACCCTGTTCGGCTTCTGGATGTCTGGTTCTGACCCCATGTGCCTAACAAGACCACCTCCTAGTAATTAGTAAAGGTAAAAGGCCAAACCTGGGAGTGCATTCCAGTTCCTCCCTGACCTCCTGCGTAGCCATGCCACAGCCAATCACTGGTCTCCCACCTCAGGTGCTTTGCTCCCTTGGCTTCTGCTGACCTCTCAGCTCTTGATACCATCCTACCTGTTAAAGACAGCTATATCTGGGAGCACTGATCCTGACTTCTTGTCTTTTCTTGTTTCATGCTGCTGTGACAGAATACCAGATGCTGGATAAAGTGCAAAGAACAAAACTTGTTTCTCACATTGCTAAGGTCTTGGACAGTTGAGATTGAGAAGCTGGAGCTCCTCCTGTGGTGGAAGACAGAGTATGCCTACAGGGACAGAAGTGTGGGAGGTGACAGCTCATGAAGAACCCAAATCCTTTGGTAACTCACTCACCCCTGAGGCAGCAGGATGATCTGTTCTCATCATCCCTCGAAAGTCCCACATGGCAACACTGTTCTGCTGGGGCTAAGTTTCTATCATGTGGACTCCAGGGGACACACACAAAGTACAGCACAGCTCTATGGACTCCATGAAGCTCCTGGGCTTGCTGTTCCCTTTTGGTGTCTGTGTCTGCATAAGCAGAACCCCCAAGCCCAGGTCTGGAATGCACGCAGTTCACTGGGTGGTCCCAGAAAATGCTGAGAAGCAGCATACAGAAGTGACTGGGTGGGAAAGCCAGCCAATCAGAGACACAGGATCAGGTCAGACAGGACTAAGCTGGGGCCAGCTGAAGCTGCATCACACAGACGCCTGCTGGTGAGCAGTCTGCACCATGCCCCTGAGGGTGACAACTGCCAGGTGCTCCCAGCCTGCCTACAGGAAGCAGCGCACAGCCCAGACTGCTACAGAGCCCTCAGTTAGAAGTCAGACCAGAAAGCTCTCCAAGGGTAGGGAGCCAGAAATGTGAGGGCAACCAACTGCCAGCTCTGCTTCTCTGCCTGCAGCTCCTCTTCCAAGCTCCAGACCACTTTCCACTTGAGCACAGCTTTCTCTGTGGACTTTCTGAACCTCTCCCAGGCTTCAGAAAAGCACCCCCATCTTCATTGCATGTATTCCACCCACCTTATGTACCTCCGGAGTGGAATAGCAGTGCCCATGTCATGTCCTTGACCATCACCTTGCATGCCTCCTGGGGTAGATGTTCCTACACAGGCAAGGACATCCTTAGAAGTGAGAGTTGAGAGCTCAGAATCGTTACAGGTTGTGTCTCTTACCCAAACATCTGGGACTAAAAGTGCATCCAATATCAGCATTCTGGACTGTGGAGCATTTCCGTAGATTATGCAAGATGAGCAGACTGAGTACAAAAACCTGAAATCCCAAAGGATCTGAAATCTGAAACTTATTGAGCGCCAGAGTTTCAGACTGGGAAGCATTTTGGATCTCTGATTTTTGCATTAGTCTCACCCTGTAGGAGTCGATGTGACCATGGGAGCAGAGGTGCAAGTGATGAGAAGAAGAGGCCCTGAGCTGGGGACACAGTGGTCTCCAGAAGCAGAAGCCCAAAAAACAGGAGTCTCCTGTCAGCCTCTGGGAGTGACCAGTCCTGCTGACACCTTGGCTGTAGACTTCTGGCTCCAAGAGGATGAGATAAGAACCGTGTCTTGTTTTAAGCTGCTAAGTTCATGGCAATGTGACACAGTGACGACAGCCAAGGTGAAAAAGCAGGCTGATGCTCAACACTGACCTGACTCTGTGAATATAGAGTCTATGAAGGATGCATCCACACCTTAACAGGAGCCTGGGCCAGTGAGGATCCAGGAATCATTGGCAATGGGCTCAACAGGTGCACATCACTCCCCAGAAGGAGAGGCCCAAGGTAAGCATGTGGCCTGCCCTAGGTCATTAAAAACAGCATGGAAGAGCAGGGGTGCAAAGCTGTGCATTGCCTCCCAGCCCAGCACTGTGTGGCTTTCTGGAGGTCTTGGCTACTATTGGTCTTGTGCTTGCCCCCAGCACTTTATACATGGGGAGCTGTTGGCCCTGGAGTGGTCCGTTTCTAAGCCAGATAGCCAGGGCCCCTGGAGAAGGCCCACAGGCCACCCCACCCTGCTCCTGAGAGCCATGACAAGGGAGGAAAGACAGCCAGAGAGAGATGGTAATTTCCTGTAAGTCAGCAGTGGGATGAGAAATGGTCCCTGGGTAAAATATGCCCCGTCACCTCTTTAACTTGGATGTGCGCCCAGGAAATGTGGTTTTCTGGGGCTGGGCAGGGGGCAATGGGAGAGGAGGGAGCAGTGGGGGCAGGGAAGACTGCATCAAATCCGAGGAGTGGAGGGAGTTCTCTAGGTCCCCAAGACACCTGGAAGGGAGATCCAGGGCCTTTGTGATGTGCAGAGCAGAGCCTTGGTGTCTGCTCACAGCTCTGGGTTTCTGGGTCTGGGTCTGTCTCAGCCATTGCAGCCTCCCATGGGGCTAGAATAGTGCCTCTCTCAACAGGTCTGCTCAGCAGATGCTAGCTGTGTGAGGGGTAAATTGCAGTTAAGAGAGCTAGAACCCTGTGGTCCATGAGCCAAAAATCTCAGATGATTCTCTATCCCTTTGGGCCCTGCATAACCATTTCAAATCTACCTGACAGGTAGATGTTAAAAGAACCTATATCAACTGTACATCAGCAGATTATGCACCTGGACCATGGAGTCAAACACTTTTGTGCGGCTTCCCTCTCCATCCCTTTTCAATCATTCACTTCACTTCATTGAGTTTCACTTCTTCTTCTGAAAAATTGGTTTATGTAAACCCATTAATATGTCAACTATTAGTTGGTCATATCGGTCATTTATACTTTAGCATGCAGGAAAGACCCTGTGCAGGCTTTTGGCAAGAGCTAAAGGGAATGTTTCTTACATCCTTCATCTCACAGGCATAATACCAGACAACCAAAAATGAAAAGAAGAGGCATCTATTTTGGTGCACATTTCAGTCCACGTGGGCTGGATCTAAGGCAGGGTGGCATGGTGCAGGGGCATGGTGGAGGAATAGCTGCTCACAGCATGGAGGACAGGAAACAGGGAGTGAAGGCAGGAACAGGGAAAGGAGAGAAACCCTCCAGCCTATGCCCACCTCTTCTGAACAGATCCTGCCTTCTAACAGGAAGCCAAGGATAAACCTCATAATCCAAGGACTTTCCCAAAGCCTTGCCGATAAGCACGTGAGGCTCCCAGGGGTCATTGAGATAAAAACTGTAACACAGCTGAGAGATTTTGGAGTGCTTCTTACGTGCTGCAGCCTCTTCCAAGCATTCTGCATGTATTAGCTTGTTTCATTTTTTCACAACAACCCTGTGAAGCTCCAAGCCAGAAAAAGAAATCACTGGTAAGGAATTGAATTGCGGTTCAAACCAAAGTCCCCATAGAAACCCTGGACTCTCAGAACTATGCTCTGTCTTCAGACCAAAATTGCTCACACTGGATGAGAGAGCTTGGAAGAGCACTTCCTCCTGTCCAGTGCCTCCCCTAGCTTCCCACAGATGGGAGTCGGGTTCCAAAGCTGGCAGGGCTGGGTGGAGCCTGAGAGTGTAGACACCTGGTCAGCCCCTGGGTGGCTGAGGCCACCAGTAGTGAGGTCCTTCTCTATGCAGGACATGATGAATTGGTAACTGAAAGACAGGATGAATGTTTAAATTTAAAACAACATCTTTGCAAGGGCTAGGGGTTCGATCCCTGGGCCTGCCATGCTGACCCCACCCCCAGGGTGCACTGAGATGGCAATTGAGACTGGGAATGGTGGCGCGCACCTGTAATCCTGGCTCTTGGGAGACATAAACAGGAGAATCACTATGATTTCAATCTAGGAGTGAGACCCTGAACACCCTATAGATCTTTTCTTAAAATACAATAAATAAATAGATAGATAGATAGATAGATAGATAGATAGATAGATAGATAGATAAAACAATATCTTATTGCCATAAAAGTAGCATTGCCAATAATGACAAACTGTGCTCAAAGTAGGCAGGGAGGACGAGGGGTAATTTGCATATTTTGAGGGCGGCTGTAACAGCAATGTATCTTTTGCTATAATAGACTTTGCTTTTACACATTTCCTGTGTTTTTATTCACTCCTTATTGATCAAACATTTACAGAAAATCCTGTCAAAAACACGACCACGTCTCCTCATCCACCTTGCTCACCTAGCTGGCCTCTTCCCCAGAGTCAGAATGACCATGGAAGGCAAATGCTGTGAATCAGTCACACACATCAGGGCAGCCACAGCAGAACAGCCTCAGACACCCCTGAAAGAGCAAGTCCAGAACAGCCTCGGAAAGCGACAGGAGTCATGGGAGAAGTGTCTTCAAAGTGAGGGGGAACATTTTGAAGGGGAAAAATAGCACTGGGCCTTGATCATAATGGTATTTGTAAAATGTAAACATTCACTGTAGTTTTTGATCAGCACTGGTGTAGTCAGACTGGATGCTGGGGAGCCCATCTGGCTACTGTGCAGAGTGGGGAACCAAGCAGGCAAGGCTGATAGAAGGTGTTCATGCCCCGAGGGTCTCTGCAGTGCTCACACTCCAGGATGCGGTTCTTAGAGATGCTCTAAGCCACCCTGGGAAACTGCCAGAACAGGAGAATTTAAGAATCCTTCAGCTCCGCCCCTTGCTCAGGCCTCAAATGAACATCAGCTCTAAGGCGGCTTCTACTTAAAAATGATGCTCTGAGTAGCCACTCAGTATTCCAGGGACCGTGCAGGATTCAATACATCAAAGGTTGAAGGATCATATAGCCCCATTAGCTGCAAAGTTTAATTTCCCTTCGGGGCTGGTGGTTACAATGAAACTACAGAAGCAATTACAACCTTCCCCTTTGCTGACAACCTGCTCCGATCAATAAAAGCCACGTCGCCGGGATCAGCCACATTTGTCAGGAGGCTGCGGGCCACCCAAGACCCATCACTGCCCACCACACACCCTCCTGGCAGGGTGACAGGAGAGGAAGAGCAGGGATGGCTTCCAAGATACTAAGTCTCCCTCCCAGTTTTGTAGCTGAAGAGCCTGAGGCTAAAAGGGCCAGAAACCTCATTAATTAATGAATCTGCCATAGAGTAAATCAAATGTCAAGTCCTCTGGACCTCAGGGGCATAGCCAGGAATGAGGCAGACTTGGTCCCTGCTTTCAGAAGGAGACAGGTATACAAGTGAACAAACAAGTTAGAAAACCTGAGATTGTGACATGCGCCTCCGTGGCACAGTGGCCAGAGGTGGTGACTTCCTGACATTTGAGCAGGGCCTGGAGGCAGGGGAGGAATGAGCCACTTAAAGATCTTGAAGACAACATTCCAGGAAGAGGGAACTGCAAGTGCCAAAGCCCTCCAGTGGGGACAAGCTGGATGGAGGCGCAGAAGGGAACGATGCATAGCACTAATGCTTGGGTGATAGAGACAGGGTTAAGATGACATCAGAGCCTGGCAGGCGCTCAACAAGGGCTTTGTGTCCCATGCTGGGAACTACAGGGCTGAGGATGGGTATTCTGCAGGGGTAGAACTCACCAGAGACACCTGGTGGAACTAAGGGCCCACGTGGGGGAGAGCCAAGGTCTCCTGGACCCCCAGGCCAGGGCTGTTCCCCAAGCTCAGGCTCTATTTTACAAAACATTGACAAAAGTAGAGGACTCTCAGGTCATGGGTTCCAGTGCTGTGACAGGAACCAGTACTAGTCCTCAGCATCCAAGTGAGTGAGCAAGAACCCAGAGCTCCTGGGACAGACGTCTTCGGCTGTAAGCAGGTTCCTGGATCCCTACTCCTGGTTCCCGCTGTTGCCAAGGACATCTGTGTACTCCATGGGAGCCACAGATTCTGGGTGGGGGAAGGGGAGGGCACTTCCTCATAACAAATGGAAATACTGGGGGCTGGCGAGATGGCTCAGTGGTCTAAAGCACCTACTTGGAACAAGCTGAACTA